>JAQIWG010001738.1:0-23059 GCA_034695025.1 Chamaedrilus cognettii | reverse complement strand
TTGCAATGTGGTACCCATCAGTCTTGCAATGTTGTACCCATCATTCTTGCAATGTAGTATTCATCAGTCTTGCAAAGTAGTACCCATCAGTCTTGCAATGTAGTACCCATCAGTCTTGCAATGTAGTACCCATCAGTCTTGCAATGTAGTACCCATCCGTCTTGCAATGTAGTACCCATCAGTCTTGCAATGTAGTACTCATCAGTCTTGCAATGTAGTACCCATCAGTCTTAGAATGTAGTACCCATCAGTCTTACAATGTAGTACCCATCAGTCTTGCAATGTGTGCCCTCATGGGGTCAGGGCACATAAGGGTGTATCCATGGCTGCAAACGTCTAACCTCTGATGGCACGGAAAAATGGACAGGAAAAACGAAAATAGTGCTAATGATGATGATGATGGTTCTTTGCGAGATCATTCTATTATTGTGCCCTTTCACTGATCGCTATTATTACAACCATATACTATTATTAGAGCGTTGTGTACGTTGCAGCGAAGACATCGTTCAAGCGCCCGGCTCTGCCCGGCAAGCCTCTGACACCTCGCAGCAAGGTCTCCCGCCCAGAGGTACGGTCTTCTTTCAATGAGTCGTGATAGCATGACGACTAGAATCAAAATAAGTTTTTCTTTCTGGAATATTAGGACTTGAAATTCTTCCAATTTTAATCGCCTAGAATATGGTTTTAAATTTAGAAAAATCCTAGCAGTAATTTTTGAGAAAAGCATCATTTTTAAAATTGAGTATATGCATCGTCATTCAAAATTACAGTTCTGAGACATCAAACTCATTGTTGTTACTTTATCAGATGGCGACCGGTTTTAAAATGCTTTTAGTCTACCATTTAGAAGGTGACTAAACTTCAGTTGCATATACTGCTTACCAAAATATCGTCAAAATGTTACCGCAGATTTACGTTGATAAAGTTGAAGGATCAGGATCATTCATTTCAAGAGAAAAGTGATCTAAATTGCTTCAGCTTTCACATTTTGCACACTTTGAACTGAAAATTCACATTTGCACAATTCAAGTTTTTATCGCTAAATTTAAGTGAGTTTTGGTTGCTCAGGCGGCGAATATATCGGATATAGCGTCGACGTCGGCGTCCAGTGAGACTTTGAGATCGGCGAGGAAGGCTCCCCCGGTGAAGAGAGCCTCGGTGACGGCCGAGACAGCCTCACATTCCGCTCTCACCGGTACGACTTTGGGAAATTACACGCAAATGTTGCATGATTAGTAGTACTGCTAGTGTCTTCGACAAATTGCCAGCAACTGGTATAGCATCTACATATTGCCGCAACACAGCACTTGACTTCGTTTAGAGTTGCTTATATCCGTACCCACCGTTGCGAGTTAACTCAATCTCAGTTAGTTAACACTCAATGAGTGGCTCAATCGGCGGATTGTGTGACGTCACGCTAGGCATGGGAGATTGAGAATGGTCGCTCTCCACAAACGATTGACGAACTCGAGGTTAACTCGCAATGGTGGGTACGGATATTAGCGTTGGCACTTAACTCTGCGCTTAGTATTATTGCCTTGTAGTTATCTTCGATGCCCTCATAGCCTTGTTATTCGTCCTTCAAACGCCGATGTGCGTCTGATGTTGACTTTTGAATGTGGTATTTTTTTAAAGGGCATGATGTGAAATAAATGACAGAAACGCGTGTTGAGATCAGTGTCGAGATGGAGCTATAGCCTGTGACCAGTCGGTGCTCGTGAAGTGCGGCTAGATCTTGAACTCGTGATGGTACTTGCTTTGTGGCAATTAGTCGATCTCGAATTCTGAATCCTAATCTGTAGTCCCTGAATCTTAATCCAAATCTGGACCCGAATCTCTAGACTATGCAATCCGCTATGAGCCTTTTGAACGAGAATCTATATTGGACCTCTGTGCTTGCACGACGTCAGTAAATGATGATGATCATCATCATTGTGTTGATGATGATGCTGCTGGTGGTGGTTTTGGTGGCTGACCCATCCGGACCTGTCAGCCATTGTCCCCAGGTGGCCAGCAGAGCCGCCGCCCCCACCGGTTTCGTCCGCAGAACCCTTGGTGTAAGATGTGTGTTTATGTGTGTGCGGTTGAAGAGGTGTGCTGTTGTGTGTTCTTCTGTCTTGCAGAGGGCATTGAGGTGTTGGATGAGTGAGTGGGTCTATCTTGTGTTTGTATGAGAGTAGTAGTGGTGATTTTCCTGTTCTGAGTTGTGCGAGTGATGATGCTGCTGCTATCCTTTAGGTGTGAGACGAGCGAGTGTCGCTACGACTGCCACCGCTCGACCGCTTGCAGCGACAGACAAGTCAGCGACGATGGACAAGTCCAAGTCTGGCCTCGGTATACGCGTCTACACTGGGTTTTTCAATCAAGTGTTAAGATTTCAATTTGAGATTATGGTATCCAATCAGCGTAATTTAAAGCCAATTAGATGGCGGTAAATAAATCCTAGATCGAGCTTTCAGTGCTCAGATTGGATTAGCTAACGTCATGAACTCAGATTTAATTTTCGCGCTTGATTGATCATGTGTCACGGAGCTAACCAAGCGCATCTTTAGATCATGTAATTCAGTAGTGGAACAATCAGTTATATAATATGTATATTATTAGCGAGCGTTCGAAAATGCGCAAGCTCAAGTCATCGATGTTTCACTTCCGAGTAAAACTCTTCCAGCCTAGTAAAACTCACTTCTGATTGGCTCCGCTCGGAGGAGTTGATGCATCAGCGCAACGCGCTCATTGCAGAGATCCAGAGTGTGAAGCAGGAGGAGGAGTGCGCGCGCGAGGAGCTACGCTCCGTGCACTGCGCAGAGCTGTGCCCATCGACCAATATGCAATTTATTTTAACAACCTTGAATTATTGAGATATCCGGTTAGCGGATTTTGAGTAGGTTAATAACGCATGGTTTAATTTTTCAGGGCAAAAGTCATCTGACAAGAAACCTTTGGTCCGTGGATCGGCAAACAAAATCGCTCCTCCTCCGCCGGATCTGGTGGTCCAAGCCGCGCCAACCAGTCACATGGCCCAAGCCACGCTAGACGGCCGCGTGGCTCAAGCCGCGCCAGACGGCAGCGTGGCTGACGCTTCAGATGTGGCGCGGCTCGAGGCCGCGTGCGAGAGCCGCACGAGGAATCTGGCTGTGCTGCAGAGCGAGCTGGCGACAAGGACGCGCTGGTTTGAGGGACTGACCGTCGTCATACAATACCTCATGCAGCGGGTCTGCACTCCTGTCTTTATACACTTGCTATTTGTGACTTCCTAGTGTACACTCGCTGTTGTAGACTTCCTATTGTAGATTTCCTTTGTACACTTCCTATTGTAGATTTCCTTTGTACACTTCCTATTGTAGATTTCCTTTGTACACGTTCTATTGTAGACTTTCTATTGTACACTTTCTATTGTAGACTTTTTATTGTACTACAAGAAACTCAGTAAAAAAAGGTCATAATTACATTATTGATCTTTGTTAATCGTTGTTCCGTAATTAAATACATATTAAATACATCTGGCTCATCGTATCGACTACAGGATGCCAAGATGTAGTATGTACATTTGAGTTCCATATCCGAAGGACTTTAATTTGTAGGCATTTGAGCACTGGTGTAGTACAATTGAAAGATTTGGGTGCCCTCCTAGCGCCCTGCAAAAATAGCATTCCTTAAAGTTGTTGTTGGTGGTTGTTGGTAAAAATGTTAATTTTGAGTTTTTAAATTAGAGCAAATTTGTTTAAAATCTTGGTTTAAAGAAAAAAATCTAAAATCACTAGCATTTGTGATCGTAAATCACAAGATTTTCAAATCTTGTTGATCCATTCATGAGCGTCACTGATTGGATGACACACGCCCCGGTGCAGCTACTGTTTTTCTTTGTCCAGTTGGACGCGGACAAGACCAATCAACTGTCGGCCTATCTCATCAAGCTGAGGGAACAACTGACAAGCACCAACAGGCAGTTTGGTCAGTAGCAGTCCGAGGCTAAATTGTAATGATCGGAGTTTGTTCTAAACTGTAGTGGGGTTGGATAAACCAGATTTTTTATTATTTGGTTGGCGTCAGGAAGGGCATCTGGTATACACATCTGTTATCTTTCTGCCTAGTACCATCTCCTCTGATTGGCTATGCCTAGCGCACATCGCTGATTGGCTGTGCCTAGTAGAATCTCTTTTTCTGATTGTCTGGGCATAGTACAATCTCTCCTCTGATTGGCTGGGACTATAAAAGCTTCTCTGATTGGCTGTGCTCAGAGGAGTTGATGCGTCAGCGCAATGCGCTCATCGCAGAGATCCAGAGTGTGAAGCAGGAGGAGGAACGTGCGCGCGAGGAGCTATGCATCATGCACCGTGCAGAGCTGTGCAGTGCGCGCGAGGCTCTGATTGCTGCACACGCGCTCCAGCTAAAGACATGTACGTGATACTTCAACTTCAACTTTTCTACTGCACTCCCCTCTAATGGATGATTATTTGCAGGGCGGCCGGGGTTCAAATCGACTCTCCGTCACACTCGCAATCCGAAGTCCGAGACTTAGACAACTTGGCCACAACGCTTCGCCTAAACGCGCAGCTTTGCGCGGCGTGCACCACACAGAGCTACGTGCCGTGCACCGCGCAGAGCTGTACAGCATGTGCGAATCTATGCCTGCCACGTGCACACTAGAGCTGCAGACGCGTGTGTCATACGCACAGCTCTGCGCAGCGTGCAGTTAGCCGTTGATGATTGGTTTACAGATGAGCACTGGTGTCGACCTTAGTGTGTGTCCTTTTTAATTTTTATATAGTTTTCTCAAGCTGCTATTTGAAATCTAACCTAGTCTTGGTTTATTCCACTCTTGTTCAGCCACTCCTTAATATGTGTACTAGTATGGAACACTTCAACTTCAACTTTTCTACTGCACTCCACCCTATTGGATGATTTTTTGCAGGGCTGTTATTAACACTGTATCATGTTCAGGTGTGATATAATGAGCATGGGTGTCTTGCAGTGACAGAGACTCAGATTGCCAAGCTTGCAACTGTCAGGGAGGAGAATGATCGTCAAGTGAGTGTAACTCGGCCATTCAGCGATCAATAGATTGCGTTACAAATTATTTTTTGACTCTGGTTCAAGCGTAAGACATTTGCACTGCAACCAACATTTTTTTACACTTTCAGTTTGTTTTGTTGGTGCATTAGGTGTGTACTATTAAAAAAAACTGTTAGTCAATGGTACAGCAAAATGTTATTTTTGACTTCTATTAGTCTTTAAATACTTTACAAATTTAATTCAAAGTAATATCGAGACAGAGCGTCAACCTTTTTAGCACTATCGATTTGGGCATTATAGCAATTATAATGATTAGGGCTTACTTGCGCGTGTTTCTGTTGTGACTATGTGTAGCCCAATGTATGGGATTAGAATATATTAGTGTCAAATGAAGATCCTTCAAGTTAGCTTCGATTAGCATTAGATTAGAGTAGCGTTTCTTTAGATAAGCATTAGTTATTATTTTATTTCTAATTCTGGATTAATTATGCTTTCTTGTATTTGTAGGTGTAATATGGTAACTGTTGAAATATTGAATGATAAATTAAATGAATTAATGAAATGAAATGATAATGATTGATTGGTTGGTGCACTCAGACCGCTGAGCTCAGGACTGCGCAGGAAAGCGTACTGGCGGAGAGGGAGGCAGACTATAACTCTCGACTCACGGAGCTCAAGCAGGAGCAGGAAACCAGTCTAGTCGGTACGAGGCAATGCCCGCTGTGTTTAGACTTGTGTTCAATGATGTCCAACCTGAATGTGAACAACTTTTTGGACTATATTGTATATCCTACAAAATCGCCTGATATAAATTAAATTTTTTACATTGTGATAGCTTTTTCAAGTCACGGCACTGTCGCGTGAAATCTGTTTAATGAGATCGTAAGCAGAGAATTGAAATTAGGCGTCAATGTCAGGCTTTTACTTGGGAACTTTGTGTTGCTGATGACATGTTCGGAAGTTAAAACGGACTCTGAACTCATGAATGTAATGATTTAGCATTATTTGTGTTTCTGGTATCGTTATTCATTTTGTGGGGCGTTCTAGAAGGAGATACAGATGTGAGAGTGAAGTGATTAGA
The DNA here is from genome assembly GCA_034695025.1 of Chamaedrilus cognettii. Taxonomy (NCBI): domain Eukaryota; kingdom Metazoa; phylum Annelida; class Clitellata; order Enchytraeida; family Enchytraeidae; genus Chamaedrilus; species Chamaedrilus cognettii. The sequence continues at coordinate 16,965 of JAQIWG010001738.1, read as the reverse complement.
AGCCTATGCAGTTATGCTGTAGTTACCTCCAATTCTTAGCCAATTTATTACTGATTTTATTATATATAGAAAAATTCAAATATAGAAATGAACATTGAAGTACGTTACTTGCCTCGTGACTTATCCCCTGCAAGCCTGCAAGAAAGAATCGGAGCTCCCCGGTGACCCCGGGGAGCGCCGCGGGCGAGTCATAAAAGGCCACTAAGGTAAGGGGAGCGGTTCTGTGCCAGTGTCGAATCTCTTTTGCACAGAACCGGACTGTTTGTATTACACACGGTCTGTAGACTACAAAAGGAAAAAAAAACTTGCCTCGTTGATGTATTGGTCATATGTGCAGAGCTGGAGAGACAGCACAGCTGTCAGATGGCCGACATCACAATGCGATTTGAACACATCAAGTTCTCACTCTCAGTAGGTTCCATCGATGTAGAACAGTAGATGTCAATTATCTTCTTTATTGACCGTGATTTAGTTGTCGCTTCGCATGATGCTATTTTTCTGTTCTTATTTCTTGTTCTTGTTCTGTTCTGCACATTCACTATTCACCGGTGACACAAGTGAGAACGTTGCAACACCCGAAAACTAAACAAATTCTATGCGCAGTACGAATTTACGCTTTCTGACAATTAGCATATCATATAAAATATTTATTGACTGTTTTTAACTTAGTTATCAATAGACCAGACCCGTATTACTAACCCAGATTATCAAGGTCAGGCACTTGCCGTGATGGCAGAACACTTGTGTCGCATGTTTGAAGCTGCAAGTATGAGCAGATAATCTCTGAGGTACCGTAGCTTTTATGCCAAAAGACCATCGAGGACAAATTTATATATTTGCCTCAATTGCCAGTTGCATAAAACATTGTATGCTACTGGTTATTTTTTACTGCGCCTGACCTACTTGTAGCTCGCATAGATAGCAGCGCGTTTCCCACCCGTGCATTATAAGAAGAGTTGCGTCGAATTTGAGACATTTAGCCGTTAAAGAGTCAATTGAACATGCAGTTCAGAGGTCAACAATATTTACTGCATTGTGCAGGATTTTAAGCATTATACATGCGTCGCTCGCCATGCAGGAGAAGGTGGAGTACCTGCGCTGCGAGTGCGAAGACCTCAAGCGGCGCGAGTCGACGTACGTGGAGGCGTGTCAGCGCGACACGGAGCTGCGCCTTCAGACGGCCGTCGCGCCCTACCGACACCTCCCGCAGGAGATCGAGAGTCTCAAGACGGTGCTCGAGCTGCGCAACCAGGAGATACACGAGCTGAGGCACCGCAACCTCGACCTGCAGTCTGAGGTAGGGCGACCTCGACCTTGTAGTGCGACCTTGGCCTTTAGTCTGAGGTATAGTGACCTTGACCTTTAGTCTGAGGTAGAGCGACCTTAACTTACAGTCTGAGGTAGGGCCACCTTGACCTTGTAGTGTGACGTTGACCTACAGTCTGAGGTAGGGCGTCATGCACGAGAGCTGAGGCATCGCAAGTTGTGTGGAGTTTGACCTTGACCTTCAGTCTGAGATGGTGTGTCCGTGACCTTTAGCCTGAGAGATATGATCCTTGAGCGCGTAAAGTAGTCAAGTGCTTAGTGTCAGTAGTGTCATCACAAACTCGCTTGTCAACGAAACGTGAAAATATAATCTGAGCGGTTAAGCTTCATACCAACTCAAGCAGATTGTATTTACGCGTTTCATTAACAATCAAGTTTGTGATGACACTAAGCGCTTGTCTATTTTACACGCCCCTCGTCATCAGTCGGTTTTGGGTTGTTGACCTTCAGGCTGAGGAAGTGCGACCACATCAGTGTTAAAATTAAATCCGAGGTCATGACGTTATCACATCCACTCAGCACATGATTGATCTATGGTTAATTTAAGCATATGTGATTGGTTATTCGGATATAAATCTTGAATTTAAATTTTAACACTTGATAGAAAAACTAAGCGTTAGTCTCATATAACCTGATCGGTGTAACGTTGGCCTTCAGTCTGAAGCACATTAGCCTTAACTTTCGGTCGGTCAAGAATATGCTAGTTAATGAATATGTTTTGCATATTCTATTTAATGATTTTCTCTAGTTAAAAAGCTAACTCCGCCAATGTCAAAAGCGATCTTTCTTCCCTGGCTAAGAGCTGGTCCTTAACTGTTCTTTCCGCTGGAGGAGCCACTTTCATATATCTTTGCGTACTATTCAAACAGAGGAGTAATTCAAGAGCTTGTTATTGTTCTTGCAGCTGTAGAAGCCATATTTGTATCTTTGTGCTTGTTATTCAAACAGTGGAACTATTCAAGAGCTTGTTCTTGTTCTTTCACAGTTGGAGGAGCTGCAAGGTTAAGAGCTTGTTCTTGTTCTTGTGCAGCTGGAGGAGTTGCCGGTGGCACGTGTGACCCTGCAGCGCCTCGAGCACAAGGTCGAGAACCTTGAGGCCGTCATCAACATCCGCACCGACTACGAAAAGTGAGTTAAAAACTCTTCTTGAAAACTTTTTTTTTTTGTTTTCTTCGTCACGCAGCAAAATGCAATTTCAGTTAGCAGGTCTACACTCTATGTACGTTTTGGTGGTTTTGGGAGTTTAAGGACTGTGTGTAGTAATGAAGACTAGGGAGGGAGAACTGTTCTGTGCCGGCTCGCTAGTAGAGAACCGAACAGTAATAGTCTTTTTTACTACAACGATCCTTAAACTACAGATCTTTTCTGCAAATATATATTCTGTATGTGAAAGTATTTAAAAAAAACAATTGTAAGTGACAGTGTGTTGCGCGCTGCTGCAGACAGCTTGCTGAGAAGCATCAGCAGCTGCTGCGGCGCTATGACCGCGAGTCCAAGGCGAACAAGCGCCTGTCCATGGACAAGGAGGAACTCATGTGGCGCCTTAACCAGGGTGACCCCTCCTGCCCCTCCCCCGACCTCCTCCACCACTCCATCACTCACTCGCCACCCCCCCACGGCCCCCACCCCCCACCGCCGCCCTCTCAGGCCGCCGCTGCGACTCCGCCCACCCTCCCTGAACCACCAACCAGAGCAGCCGATCGGTCGACCCGACCCAGAAATGCGTCGGTGTCACCGCGAGCAACGTCGTCAGCGCGATCTATCGCGTCGTCGGGGGGGGCTAATGAGGACGTGGCGCCGCCTAGTGGCGGGGGTGGGACGGACCCCCCACTGTCCCCCTGCAGGGTGGAGCTGTTTAGCAAGCCGGCGCCGCTGCAGCGATCGGGAACGTACGATCTGCTGAATGTCGAGGGTTTGGACGATGAACCAAAGTTGCCGTAAAATATGAAATTTTCCCGTGCACATTTTTAATTTTGGCTAATTTTGGTAGAGCCCAGTAAAATTTAAATATTTATAAAAACCTCATTTAAAAAAATTCAATTTCGTGCATGTCATTTTGGTTAATTTTGGTTAAATTAGCAAAAATTACATACGCGCAAATGAAGCTGCTGAAGCTATGTATCATGGGCAGTCCTCAAAAATCCGAAAATTAACTGCAGTTAAATTTCTGTATGGCTAAGCTGTGAAAATTTCATGTTTTACGACTGGGTCAGAGTGATGAGGAAGTCTTGATTATCGTCCTTCGTTTTTCAGGGTATGGATGGACCAGGCTGTGCTGTCATTGATTAAGATTAATCTGATATTTTTGCATTAGGTTTTATTTGCATCAGTTCTCCGAAACAAATGCTGGATGATGATTATTTAACGTTTAATTTTGGAACCTCGTCAGTAAAAATAGATTTTCATCAATTATTTGTCCACTTGATTAGTATGACGCTGCTTTGTATATGCGAGGATGGAGAAGCGATTGAGATATTTTGATTTGTCATTTACGTTTGATGATATTCGCAGCTCGGTGGAACGCCGATCGTAACGGCTTCTAAAAATGTTTTAATCGTCCGTCTTTGGAATGCTAAGTGCTCGATTTCTTGGTATTTTGCGTGTAAGGCTGGAGTGTGTGTAGCAGTTATTTGAACGGTTTGTGAATGGTCGTGAAAAGTGCTGATATTTTTCGCGTGCTTTATATTGTTTACTCTGTCTTTTGCGCACGATTTGGATGTTCTTTGAGATGTCTAGGCATTTCATTTGTTCCCTCGTAAACAATGTATTTCTGTGTTTGACGTACGTTTCCGCTGTTATTCTGTAAGTTTTTTTATAATTAAAATCAGTTTGAATTAATTTCTTTTCCGCTTCATATTTGGATACATCGTAACTAATTCAGCAAAATAGAACTAAATCGAGCGTTTACGTAAACTTTCGTTGTGACGATTATCGTTCCCTTATGCTGTTTTCTCAAGTTTTTCTGCCCAAAAAAAGTTTCCTTTTGCTAATCATTTACTATGCACTATAGGATTTATTAGCGTAGTACTAAATGACTTTACATGGGCCTGTTCTCAATGTCATCTTTAGGCTGTTATTTAACGCAATGCTTTGGAGGCCCGTTGATAACACACTCTGCCCTATGTGTGATTCAGTGTTGTGAATTACGCTGAAAAATATATACTCTAAACAACGACTTCTTTTTAACTCCTATCTGTACGTGTTTGATACATGAAACGTTTTGCAGCATATCAAGCTTTTGTCTTACGCCATAAATTATGATTTTTTCATTCTATCAAATTTTGCATTCTAGTCGATCCTCTCTTAAAATGTCAGTTTATGCTTCACTACATCGTCATATCTTTATTTATTTATCAATAAGTCACGTTCTATTGCATTTAAACTTATTTCAGTTGCGATAAATCCATGTTCGCCAAATGTTTCGTCAGAATATAAATGATTTTCCACTTATATTAGTTTATATCGTGCAAAAAGCTGTTTTTTACATTTCAATTGCTCATTTCGTAATTAATAACAGTTAAAATAAATGCTATCTATCAGAGGTGTATTGCTGCCCTTGGACAATATTTGAATGAATGCTCAGTTAAACGAGTGTTAAGATGCGAAACTAAAAATCTGTATCCGGAGCCGCGAATATCACGACTTTTAATATCCCAATTTCTTTGGATCCCAGTTCAAAAATTAAGAAATCTGATTGGATAAATTAATTTTCTTTGCCAACCTCACCACTTATTTCAACGACTGGCCATAACTTACTCCTATAAAGGTGTGGTCAGTGTTGCCGGTATCTAGTGATTGGTTAAGTTTTAAACTAAAAATAAGTTTTTGATGACGTTTTTCTAATCCTCAACTAGTGAAAATCGCACATTACAAATTTTTGTATTGCGTTGCATGTGGTGCCATTTTCTATCTCAAAGAAAAAACTTTGATGTGATGATAAGAAAATGTCAAACTATTTACAAAGATACCCCAAATCATCATTTACCAAAAATTCTGCTGGACTCCACTGCAAATAAATGCCTTTCTAGGAAATAGAATTTAGGAAAAAGCCTCAAAAAAACAATTTGTGAATCACTGCCTCCATTTTGCACTAAAATCATAAAAATTACTTTGAAAAATTTTTCTCTGTGCATATGACTCAGCAATTCAGCACAGAGTCACTTCAAAATTCTAAAATTTGTTCAGAATTTTTTAAGCGCCTTTTTCTGGAGTAAAACTTATCGCAGCATCGAGTCGGGTGCAAAAATAGTGTATAGCATAACTTAAATATCTATCTCTTACTTTGGGTCAAGCGTAGTCAGTCAAGCGTGTCCTATTTCTTTCTCTTGCTTCTTTTTTTTATTTTTTTCTTCTCACTTGGCAGCATAATACACAGTGTACAGTGTGCTTGTTTTTTTTAGTTTTGCTAGTGCGTTTCAATTGGCATTAAGATTAGTATTTTGTGATCTAGCTTTTTGTTCTATAAGGTTGTACATTTGCAGTGACATGGTATTTCATTCATTTCCTCTTTATACAGGCCTAATACTCGAATATTTAATTTTATTTATACCATTTGCAATTTTGAATTAGTCATCTAATGCTCGCTTTATTGGACAAGAAATAAAAGGAAGAAAATTCTTTCTTCAAGTTATGAGGGTATACTATTTGAAATCATAGCGATATGCATGGATTCAAATCATATATCCACATAACTAGAAGAAAAAAAATTATTTTCCTTTTTGGTTAGAAATTTTGTATAGCCTGACTGTCACTTATATTACTGATCGATAGCTGAAATTATTGTATTGGAGAAGATGTTGTATTAATTTAAAAAGCACATTTAGTAAGCTCATATATATTAAAGACATTACTGAAATGACACCTGCAATAATGTCAAAATTATTTGCAATGTCGTATTAGCCTTGCAATGATTTTAAAACTAGTTCAGTTTTCTTTTTGAATTACTATGTTCTGTACTGTGGTGTTATTAGTCTTTGTTGGCCTGTGTATCAAATTACCAATATAGAGGCCAACATCTGTTTCAATGTTTATAGGTAATATAGGTAGTTTGCAGTTTGTATAAAATGTTGATCAGGACATTATTTGAATTGAACATTTAAGTTGCAGTTAATTATATAGCAAAGCGCCTGTGGTGTAGTAGTTGAGGCGTCGGACGCGAGTCCCAGAGACCTGGGTTCAAGCCCCCCGCACCGGCAGCTATGAAACCGTGGCGTTACAGGCCCTTCAACAAGGCTGTTAAACACACAAGGCGGCTTTTTAAAAGTTTTAGTTGATTGTGTTTCTGTAGTTTTATCAACTAGAACCAAAACTAGAAACCGGTTCTAATATCACTATCAAGCCACTGTATTATTAATTATCGAACCGTGTGTTTAACTATCGTTCGATCTCGTAAATCTATTCTGACTAGAGAGTTCTCATGTACATTACATAAAGTTTGACGTTGCTTGCTGCTGCAGCCTTTAGGACGGCTGCTTCGTTGTAAATGATGCTTTTGTCGCCTTGAAACTTGAACAGTTCGTGTTCGGTGTGTATAGGTGATCGTTTGACATTCTCTAGATTGGTATCAAGCATAAGCGTATCTTGCATCAGTTTCCTGCAGTATACATGTAACTTGTTTTGGTTCTATGCAAACGATTTGAACGATTACGTAGCTACGATTTGAATTGTATGGTAAACTAAATTTGATATGCACCGTTGCCGGTAAGCCTCGAGTTGGCTTAGTCACAAGATTATCTGCTAATATTGGTATTCACCATTGCGAGTTAACCTCGAGTTGGCTCAATCGGCGGATTGTGTGATGTCACGCTAGGCACAGGAGATTGAGAACGGTCACTCTCAACTCTCCGATTGACCAACTCGAGGTTAACTCGCAATGGTGGTTACGGATGTTAGCAGATAAAATAGTAATTGAGCCAAGTGGAGGTTTACTAGCAAAGATGCCTATATAAGCTTGTGCAGTATTTAGAGGAAGCTCTTTTGTCCTGCATGACGCACTTTGTTGTCAAAGTTAATGATTATTCAGGTTTATGCTTTTTTAGTTAAATTCAATCTGTTTCTCGTTAAATCAAAAAATTAAAGTGATTCTAAAGAGATTTAGTTTGTTTTTTGCATGCGTGAAGTTTTCTGAAAGATGGCACGTCGCTGGGAAGTATTATGTACGCTGTTTACGAAGATTGTAGTTTTGTCATTGTATGCGTTTAGTTATAGGTCAACCAGTTTCAGGAGCACTGTTTTACAATCTTAAATAGATAAATCTTATTAGAGTAGAATTGCTGTACAAAAATTAGTTCATGGCAGTCAAATGTGGTTTTTGATAATTGAAATAATATGTAAACTTTAAAAATAATTTGCGAATAGCTCGATAATAATTGTGTTGGATTCATAGTAATTGTTTTCAATTGTGTAATTGTATTGTATTGCACAGATTTGACTGTGTATGAATTTGAAGATTTTCGTATGTTTAGGATTTAACTTGGGACGAAAAATTATTTCGTTTAACTTTGGATAGTTTAGTGAATGTAACATATTTAATATTAAATAATGATTGATATAATGCAAATGAAATTCTAGCAATTAAAAAAGTGGTTTGAAGATGTTTATTTTATTTTGTATCGTTGGCATGCGCACTCTGTCTGAGCATCAGAAATTTGTCAACAAAATTTGTCAGCAGGGCAATAATTGACGCTTATTTTATTTACAATGATTTTGACGCTAAAATCCTTCAGTGATGAAGTGCATAATGTTGAGATCAAGATCGAGATCAAGATCATACACTTACTAATCAGTGCACACGAACCAACGTGAGTTCGAGATTTTACTTTGGTTGGAGCCTGCTGATTGGTCAGTGTACAGCTTGATCTGGATTTCTATGTTAACACAGGTTCATGCGATCTACCATTAGTCCACATTGTGTTATATAGCTTGCTGTAGTACGACCGCTGTCAAAAAACTGTACTAGGCATATCACAAAGCTATATTTGGTCCCACTACGCTCTTTTGATATTAGACTACTGTTAGTTCACTTTATGGATTCAATGAATTGCCTAGTGCTAGTGAATAATGTCCTTGGGCTTACTGTTTATGGGCTCTCAAGCGTTTATGGTGATCTTGATACTATTACAAAATATTTCAATGTTGCCTGTAAGTTTTGTACTATACGAAAAACACTTAATTGATATCTTAATGAAAATGTATTATTGCTGAAGTGTACGGTTTGCTAGGTGGCCCTACAATAACGACTGTTTTCTCAAAATCTACGATATCGTAATTATCGAGCTATGTCGTTACTAATTAAGCAAATTCCTAGGATACCGTTCCCTATAATGAGTGTACAATATTTTACTACACTCATTACTCTAGCCATTCAGTACTATTGAGACACTTTATGACAATCTAACCCGAACGAAGCGAGCGGGTTTGCCAAATGTACTGTTGGAAACTGGATTGGCATTAGCCATTTTTGATGTGTTAAGGGTTGGGCTGGGTTTAAATAATTCAATTTTTCTGCATAACGGTCGTGAAGATCTCAGATGAAGATCTGTCGGAAAATCTTCGTTACATAGAGGACTTTGTTTCTGACGGGGAGACTCCAGGCCGAAATACTAAAGTTTGTCTCAACCTTTCAAAATGGGGGAATGTGGACAATAAACGCAGCATAGGCCTACGCTATGAGACCCGTGGTTTTGTATGCAACTTTACGCGGGAAATTTTTCAATTTCAAAAGACTAGTAATATTATACGACATATTCGTCAAATATTATATTTGTGTAATATTACCACATTTCACTGGTGTGCATTATGGGAGACGTGGCGCAGCATAGTGGTCGCGCGGAGTGATACACGATTGAGTTGCGCGTAGTGCGCAGGCTCTAGCCCAGCATGCCTCTGTCCCGTATTCTTGCGCGGCGAAGTTAGCCGCGCGAAATGTTGGGGAGATCGATTTGCACATTTTAAAATAAATAAATTTAAATATCTACAAGCCGTAATAATAATTTTATTTACATGTATTTTATAGAATAGTAGCCTAGCAACTCTACGACTCTAGGAAACTAGATAGTATTGTTCACGCTCTTAGCTATAAATAATTTTGTACAATTTACAAGTATCATTTGGCCGAATTAGGCCCACCAAGTACGTAGGGCCTACTATAGTCACTAGTCTTGCCATACTTCGTGTGGTGGTGAAAATCCAGTTTTCCAGTGAAAATCCATGAGTTTCTTTGAATTAGCTAATTTGAAATCCTCCATTATCCTCTTTTAGTTTTGCATGCAAAAATATATCCATACATTTAGCATAAGTTATATTTTTAGTAATTTAGTTAAATACTGGGAAACAGCCCAAGGGGAGCATGCTGCCTCCCAGCACCCATTCCGTAACGGCAGTGTTTTCTATTAATAGTCCGCGCCGCTGTGTACCGAGCCTATCAGACTATCAGTGTATCACACTGTGGTATCACACAGTTCAGTCAGCTGCGTGCGAGTCTCGTAGGGCATTGTGTTATAGAGGAGTCCCAACGTGTTGTGGAGCTAAACATTCCTTTTTGTGCACTTTCTCACTGGATTAACCCCCCCTGCGTTGGAATTACGTGGATTATCGAGCGGATTACGCGGGATTATCGAGATTTTCGCAAAATCACCTGTGATTATATCGATCGAACGATTGGTGTTGAAGTTGCAGCAAGGTGAGTTGCGTTGTGTTGCTGTGTTACCGTTGCGTTAAAAATATTGCAAAGTTCTTGAGAAATGACAAACAAAAATATACCGGTAGTTTATGGCATTTGTTGACAAATATAAATATAAAACTGCTTAGAAATTAAGAGATATTTGGCTGAAATCACGTTTTCTGATGAAAGGGAAGACATTGAATTCGTAGCGTTCATATTCATGGTGGCCGAGATATAATCTGGCCAAGGGTAGGCGAAATCAGAAATAAATTTTTGTTTCCTAATTTCGTCAGAACTACTTCTTGGAAAAGTTGTGTTTAAAATGTTGTGTTAACAGCTGCAGTCACCAACTGTAGCGCAATGTTGACACGGCGCGCTTCTGTCGTTGTTTGCGTTTTTGTTCTTTTAGACAATTTGAACTGCTGTCTGCCTAGTAGTGCACTAATGACATGATTAATGCCTGGTTTTTGGACGGGCGGATATCTCTCCTATTTGATATCTATCGGAAAAATCTTTTAACAAAAATTTGTTTGACTAATTTATGCTGTTTGCATGAAATCTGCGAAAGATTATTTGTGACTTTGTCTGATCTTCTTAATGCTTGCATGAATATCTGTGCACTAAAATATCAGGCTTCACTAATATCGTTATACTAATTTATCGTACGGTATATGAAAAGTTTTATTTCTTTGCGTTCTCTGCGAATACGTGACATACAATGATTTAGGAGCTCAGTTTGATTGCCAGAAGACTGAATAGAAGGCATAGGAAATTATACTGAAAAGTAAATGCCTCTATTTTCAGACTTTTTCTGTCTAGAACTGGACCCCTTGCAAGCTGGGGAACAGCTAATTGATTTGCAACCCAGAGCCCCGTGCTAGTCATTATTGGCGACATAAAAATGAGAAGCGGTTCTTTGTTTGACCCCAAAGCACTGAACTGGATTGGAATGCTCTTCGCTATTAGTACACCCGGTCCTTAAAGTCCCAGAAACCAAAAATCTTGAACCGCTTAGTGAATTTTGCGAATAACTTCTCTTTTCCCTATCTCGGGCGGTATCGTGTGCTCGTTGCGGTTTCATGGGGGATGATTTAGAGCTTCTTGTCCAATATAGCAATCTCATGCAGAGAGGCACGTTAGATTAAATTCTGGCCGACCTTGTGCTAGACATGGAAACCTCATACTAACGACCTTCCTCTCTCGTCGTTGGGTATCCAGGCAAATATTTGCTCATATCTCGCGACTCGCCGAGGTGCTAGCGATATATATCTGAGTAATAAAAGCTTTGTCTCCTTCCGTTTGCTCGTTTGTAATCTGTCCTGTTCGCGGGCTGCAGGGCGTGAAGACAAAGGACCCTAGAGGCTTGGACTTAACGCATGCAAGCGCCGGTAGCCAAGCGCTGGAACGCTCAGAATTGAATCTATGGGTGATAAAAACTTATCAGTTCTATGTGGTAGTACTATGACCTTTGACCACACCTGACCATTGTTATGTGGTTCAAGTATTTCACACTTTGGTGCTACTCATATTTCAAGGCTTAGGGTTAAGATTAGGTTTGAGTTTTATGGTTAGGTTTGTTTATTATTGTGGTTGGCGCTATGGGAGGGTAGGGTTTAGTTGAGGGTTTAATGCTAAATCTAATTCTAGACCCATAATAATCAGAAGGACCAAAGTGAACGGGACCAAAGAGAAAGGGAATCGTTTTTTTTTGCAATATTTATACATATAGGTATCGTATAGGTTAATGCTAATTAAATTTTGTGGTACCGGTATTACACACTAGCGTTGTTTGACTCATTATTATATACTACTAGGGAAAATTGCATATAAGCTATTTATATCCTCGTTACTTTAAACAGTAGACTACTGTGACCTGTGCATCAGTAAAATAATGGATGTGATACAACGACACACCATTGTTGTTTTTCGCACAGTACTATTCTTGTACAATTCAAAAGTTTGGCCGATGTACTCTAGTACCTCTACACGGTTTCAGAAAGGATATATGCAGTTTTTAATTCTCAGGGTGTGTACCCGGTCTCATTTAGCCTTGGTTGACTAAGATCAGCTGCAGTAGCAAACTTTTGTTTCAGTGACAACGGGAATAGTTGAGCCGGTGCAATGCGTTCTTGTTTCAATAATAATAAATTATATTGTCGGTACAGTCTTTTGTACAGGCTTCCCTGCGTGAGCGGGCTGCCAGACTGGTGTAGCGTTATCAGCAGGCTAGGTTCAACCGCTAGGGTCTAGCGTGCTGTCGAGTATTGTAAACGCCGTGTGTGTTCTGTGCAGCAAGGCTGTAGAATATAGCCTAGAGCGGCCGTTTGATTACGGGTCCCTTATCGGGAAAGATCCTGAGACGTTTTAAATTTAGGGCTAGAAAGGATTTTTAAAATATATTAATAATTGTACATTCTTGTGTACTGTACGTAGGCATGTACGATTATTGTGCGTGTGTTACTGTGCACGTGATGCAGATCGAATGGAACCTGAACAGTTACAATATGTATGGAATGTTTGCCTTAATATTATGTTCATGCAAGCTGATAGGTTGCGTCAAAGCCTGAATCACGATCCTGGAATAATTTGAGTCTTAAGACTTCTTCTACAAATCTTGTGAAAACCCAATCGTTTGTTATTCTAAATTTCGCAGTGCAAATAAAATGACAAGGTGTCAATTGTATTTGAGTTTTCATTATTCAGGGGCCTCATTCAGGAAGTGATCTTATGACATTTTTAGTCTTAGGATTGTCATAAGAGAATCTTAGAAAAATCTTATATTTTTATTGGAAACTCTGCACGGAACGGTCGCGCGGAACTGAATGATGACGTCACGGCGGTCGATGAATGAATTTTTTTTTTCAGTTAGGATAAAATTTAAGATTATCTTACAAACTGTATGTGAATGAGGCCCCTGATTTGCGGAAAATTAGGAAGACACAGGTGTTTTCCTTAAGGATTTTAACACACATAAGGGTTTTAAAACACACAGTGTTTTCCTTCCACAAGTTTAAGATATGTATTTTAATGTTTTAATTATGAAGATATGATACTCTATATATAATTGTTGAAAAGTAAATATTGTCAAACTGAAAATATCTTTGCCTTATAATTTTAATTTAGTTAAATTCTGTTGACTATATTATCATGATGTTATTGCACCCAGAATAGTAGAATTTGTCATTTAATATGATGCCTTTCTGCTCTAGTCAAATATTATAATGGTCGTTGGTTGTACAAAGCATTGCCATGTACAAGCTGTTAACTTAGCGTTGCTCGGCTATGCACTCGGCAAGGCTGTTAGGGCCAGGTACTTCTATCTACAATGATTATACTGAGCACTGTTTGAGTTTACCGCAATGATGTCCGAAGCAGCTAACGGCTAGTCGTTATAAAATTGTCAATCATTATTGGATCAAATTATGTTTTCAGCCTTATTATGTACTGTCAATGCGGTTTGACTTAGTTGGATCCTGTTGGAGTGACAGTTAGAATCTCTTGGCTGTTATTACCAAAGATTATTATGTCTCATTACATGACAATGCCTGGCGTGGTTGTGAGATTGTACTGCACATAAAGAGCCACAGGAGACATTTTCATGAAATCTATATTCAATATTTATTGTCTGTACTGCCACACTTTCTCTCTGTTTAGTGCACTGCCAAGCGGAAGGTCCCTGGCATTCAACCTCCCCACACCTGGTAGTTCTCTGCCATTCTCTTCATGTTTCCATACAATTTTCTTTCCAGCAGTTCATCTAACATTCCTATTCTCTTCCTTTCCCTCGTCCTCTTGCCCTCCATTCTTCCCTCCAGTATTTCTCTCATCAATCCCTCTCCTCTCACCACATGCCCAATTCAGTTTTTCTTTCTTTGCACAAGGATATCCACAAGTGCTCTTTTTTCCCCAACTTTCGCCAACACCTCCTCGTTTGTTCTTTTCTCTATCCAGCTATTTTTCTTCTTTCTCCTCTAAACCCACATCTCAAAGGCCTCTATTTTTTGCCACACTTTCAAGAACAAGATAAAATGCTATCATTAAATATGTACACCTTAATTGCCATTATTATAGTGCTGGATGTGTATCCTCAAAAAGGTCTCCTTTATGTATTCCCTTCAGGATAAAAGTTAGCAAACGTTAGGGTTAGTTCAGGGTTGATTACAGCCAATTGGCTGGGTTTAGCTTGGAACACAAAATGCACTTGTTTATAATTAATAGTGGTTGAAGTCTTTCAGTACTCAACTGATAACATCCAAGCGTAGAGTGAGAAATCACTCGCTATGGTGCAACAGTGAACTGTAACAAATTAGAGATTTGACATTTGAGTACAGTGAATCGATAAGGGCTGTGAGAGGCTGCATCGTGTGAAGTTGACAGCCTGAAGGACTGAGATAGCTGTGTGTGTGTGTGTGTGTGTGGCAAAACAATGCTCTGCAATGTGTACATGCATACATGTCGTAAGTTGTAATCATGCCAGTAATATTGGATTGAATTACTGGATTGGACATGTAGTGAGAGAAGAGGGTTTGTCCAGAGATGTGATGGAGGGAAGGAATGGAGGGTAAGAGAGGGAAGGCCACCTATCGGGGTGATAAACGGCCTGCTTGAGAAGAAATCGTATGCAGAGATGAAGAGAAAGGCCAAGGATTGACTGAGGTTGAAAGGTTTGGACACCAAGGACCTGCCATGTAGCAGAACACTGAAGAAGAATATACAATACATTGATGCGCTACAGCTATACGCAGGTGTAGAAATATGTTAAATATAATAATGTGTTTTGTAATATGTAATTATGTATTGCGTGTAATTACGATTGCTCAGAACCGGACTGTATATAGTCTTTGTATATAGTCTTTGTATATAGTCTTTGTATATAGTCTTTGTATATAGTCTCTGTATATAGTCTTTGTATATAGTCTTTGTGCTACACATGGTCCCTAAACTACAAAAAACAAAAAAAACAAACGCAATAATTACGTCTAACATAATTTATTGTCGGGTAGTGTGTATTGCTGGAACTAGTTTATTAACAATTTCTTCTACATGCTAAGTTAAACTAAGAGAACTTTAATTGATAAGTGCTGTGTACTAAATCTGGTTGAAGTAATCTGAGCGTGTCAGTGTTCCATTGAAGCTTGCTAGTTTTATTGTGCATAAATTAACTGCAAGCATACATCAAGCATCCAGTTATGGCCTGGAGGCAGCAACCCGCAGCGCAGTTGACCGCTCTTGTTATTTATAGCAACCAATTAATATGATAGGATAGAATAGATTTACTAATTCGTGTTAAACGCATCAAGAATATACATCAAGAATATACTCAAGAATTCTACACATGTGTGTATCTGCAAGGTAGCTAGCGGCAACATCACTTCGATTAGAGTGAAAAGCAGACAAAGGAGCGAAGGATACTAGATAAAAATATATGAGCAACACTATTCAGTTCGTACATGATGTCATGATTATGGTCATATTTGAGTCAAAACTTTTTTCTGCTTTTTGGATTCCAGAAGTTGAGTCAGATTAGGGCTAGGATAAGGTTAGGATTAGGATCCAATTGGCCTTTTGTTCTTAGGTATAGGTCTAGGACTTGGTTAGGTTTTACAAAAATTTGACAAAATTAGGTAGATATAGCCTTGTATAGCCTAGCAGCGTTAAATGCGCTGCGCTTGTGACCTGTATACTGTATAGTGTATACTGTATAGTATACAGCTGGTCGGCAGGCCTTGCAGCCAAGTTAATAGTGATTACACAAACGGTTTAGATTACATCGCTGGCTCAGGCTGGCGATAGGCCATCAACTGAAGTGCACTGGGCCGTTGCCTAGATAATCCCCATATTTACTCTGAAAACTCAATTAACTCATAAAATCTGGCTGTATGTGGCCCCTATTGATGTTGATTTATCAGCGCTGCGCCCCCGAGTGGCTTGCACTTAGAAATACACTCAAGTTAGCCCAACCAGGAGCCCAGACTGCTGCACTCATCTGATTAGCCTAAACTGTTGCAGTACAGGCTGGCATCCGTGAACTGACCAAGTTAAGACAGTGCATTAACATTTGATGCTTGTTGGAGCCCTTATCTTGGGCATGTGGCTTGCAGTGTAATTGCCCTTTCGATCCCTTTCGCCTACAGCAGAACTTTGAGTGGAGAATAGTCTTGTGAAGCTTTACGTGTCTTGTTTGAAGTTGGCACTTGGGAGAAGTTGGGTCTCGTTGAGTGGGTTGTTTCGCTCTGTGCCTCTATTTAGTGCCAGTGGCACAATTTGACCAAAATGAAATATCCCTAGATTCTCAACTGAAAAATTCCAAGATAGCATTTTGTAACAAAATATCTCAAGTTTCTGTTATAAAAGGCGTCATAAAAAATTATCTCCAGATATATGGGGATTGTGCTAAAAATCAGATCCCTAAATTACTGAAATATCACTAAATCTAGCGATCAAGCAGTGGCATCAGTGCGCTAGGCTGCGTCTGCTGTTTGCATGTACAACAGAGCCAGGGCCCGTTGTGTTATATCATCAGTAGCTCTAGTATCCTTGCTGATCGCTGTGAGCTCACACTTCGTGGCACCGGCGTGACTTTAGCGGTAGCTTAGCACTTCATGACTCGGATTAGCATTGCAGTGTTCTAAAGCTAATTTCAGGTTATTGTTTTAGTTGCTCTAGTTCTCTGCTGCACACGGTCCCTCAACTACACATAAACAAAACAAAAAGCATGTGTGGGAGGGAAGGATGGTTCTTTGGTATAGTTGTGGGAGTGGAATTCTTTTTTAGGGGCTTTGTGTGGGTGGGATCGTTCTTTAGTAGTTGTGTGGGTGGGATCGTTTTGTAGTAGTTGTGTGGGTGGGATCGTTGTTTAGTAGTTGTGTGGGTGGGATCGTTCTTTAGTGGTTGTGTGGCTGGGATCGTTGTTTAGTAGTTGTGTGGGTGGGATCGTTCTTTAGTGGTTGTGTGGGTGGGATCGTTTTGTAGTAGTT
>JAQIWG010001737.1:0-23066 GCA_034695025.1 Chamaedrilus cognettii | reverse complement strand
TAATATTGTATATGCTGTATCTATTTATTTAATTTATATTTTTTGAGTTGTGTTCTATTATGTTCTTCTACCGTGAGATGAATAAAGTTCTATATAGTCTTATTTTTTTTGCTAGCGCCTGCCAACCCCCCGCTCGTGAGTTCTGTTCGAGGGGGAAACTGTGCCCACCCTAGATTGAGACCTGTATGTTGTTGTTGTTGTTCTGGTTGTTTATAGACGCAGCTCATAACACAGATGGTACACGTTTCGTATGCGAATCTTGTCAGCGTGTTTGTTTGAGAGCGATGTCTAAGGCATTGATTCCACCCACTGCTCGTCACTGGCAGCCGATTTCGCTACAAACGACACCAGACCCGTTTATAGTCCCGCTCTGGTTCAAAGACTTTTACAAGCCGATAAACTGAATTCTCTGTATAGTTTTAGAGCGGGGATCGAACCTCGGACCTCTAGCACGGCAGTCCAGTGATGATACCACACAGGAGACCACACAGGCTTGTCTGAGACCTATATGTTGTGTGCTCATCCTATTTGAGGGGGCTCGCGACGCCCGACGCCACTGGTTACATGTCAGAGTCATAAATGCTGCCAATATCATAACAAGCGGTTCGAGTCAGATTATGCGGTTGCCTGTGCTGTTGCCGGCCATGCTCATTCTAACCTAGAAACCCGACCCTAACCCTAGCCCAAACCCTAACCCCATCTTGCTAACCCTAACGGGCCCTAACCCTAACCCCTGAACTCTAACCTCGACCTATTTAATATTTATTATTTATATTTCTATCGGCAATGGCCACTGGCTGGCAACGGTACGACCGGCGAAGGCACGATCTGACTCGACCCGCCTTTGTATCATGAGGCAGCAATGAGAAAAAACCACGCTGGTTATAGGCCTACAACAGTTTAAGATTTGAACATCAAAATAACCGATGAAAACACAATAGAAAATGTATCAAAATTAACCGACTTTAGAACTCAAAGAGACGGAATAAAGATGGACATACATGTAAAATTCTAAACATCTCAACGACAGTGTGAATGGGAGCCTTGCTGTGAATGCAAATACACTAACCATCAATGGACTATTACTACCTAGTGACATTACTCATACACTGGTACCTCGCTTCACACACATTCATTTAGTCGATAAAATATAATCTATTTGGATGAAATTTTAAAAATGATCTCTCCTAGCAAAATACTGTGTTATCGTCAGCATCAGGTTTAACCATTAATATCTTGCAGAAACTACTCAGAAAAATGGCGAACAATTATCATTAAGCATTAAATTTGTTTGCGATCGCAACACTAATCATTGGCGCAGGAAGCATCACAAAATCTTTGCTTTAAAAAGATAACAGCTGGCTTTCTAAAATATAAGAAAATATGAAAACTCACTATGGTGAACTAAACGAGTGAAAACGACACCTACAAGTTGATGTTTACGTATACTGTCCGACTGTTTAACTGAAAAAAACTCAGTAATACTTATTTATGGCGATTGTATAAGAGATCTTGCAGAAATAAATCGTATGAATAGCTCAAAATATAATGCATCCCGATTGGGAAGATAATTTTCTACAAATATGGACTCCTCGCTTGGCAAGGGATGCCTTTACCAAGCGAAGAGAGCTGTTGACTAGAGGGCTAAGCAGGAAAGTGAAAAAGAGGATTTTGAAGGCGGTGGTTTGGTCGGTGGCATTGTACTGCGCTGAAACTTGGACACGCAAGAAGGAGGACATCAGAAGAATAGAAGCATTTGAAATGTGGGAATGGAGAAGAATGGAGAAGATTAGTTGGACAGAGAAGGTAACAAATGAGGAGGTATTGAGGAGAGTGGGGGAAACAAGGACTACGATCAAAATGATAGTCTGAAAAAAGAAAACTGGATTGGACGTGTAACGAGAGGAGAGAGTTTGTTGAGAGAGGTGATGGAGGGAAGAATGGAGAGTAAGAGAGGACCGGGAAGGCCACGTACCGGAATGATAGACGACCTGCTTGAGAAGGGATCGTATGTGGATATGAAGAGTAGGGCTGAAGATCGGATAAGGTGGAAGGTTTGGACACCAAAGACCTGCCATGTGGCAGAGCACTGAAGTGAGAGAGATGGACTAGTCAATTTGTAAGATATGCACGGGAGCGGGGGGAGGGGTGGGCCAAAGCTTGCGCTTCATGGGCGCCTGCACATTGATGCAAGGGGGTGCACTTGGACCCCCCCGGAAAAGCGTTTGCACCCATTTGTACACCCCCCTGGCTTTACAATAATGGTTATCGAAGTGGAGTTGGTGGTTGTCGGGCGGTCTAATATGGAGGCTTTTGTTAGGATCTGTCAGAAATTAGGAGCTAAAGCATTATAGGTCCGGTAGGCACAAAGTTTCTGTCAGCACCCTAGGCTATAACTAACTAAACCTAACCTAACCTCCTTTTTATCGCGTAATCTGTAATGTTTTCACACAGGTTTACACGCTTTCGCCCACCCTGATCAGGACTGCTGGAGCTGGGTTTTTATGGCCGGATGCCCTTTCTGACGCCAACCAAATAAATAATTATCTGGCACGGGGTTAGCAGCGGGCGATTTGTGTGTTTAACAGCCTTGCTGAAGAGTCTGTAACGCGTGGTTTCAGGGTTGACGGCGCCGGGACTCGAGCCCATGTCCTCTGGACTCAAAGTCCAACGCCTTAACCACTACACCACAGCGTGTAGTGGTTATATGATTGAAAGTTAAGACACCATGGGATCACCACGCTTGCCATAAATAGCATTGAAACTGGAATAGAACTTTGACTGTAACTTGTCATGGCAGCATGTGAACTTATTGCTGGAAACAGCAAAACATATAGACAGTCCATGCTCAATGGGATTATGGAAAACATCAATTGGTCATCTTTTGTTTTGGATTGTGAATAGGCACGAGCATTTCCCAATCTGATTTTCCACACACTATGGATTTCTCGTTAATTATCTTTTGTCATGAATATTTCACAGGTAAACAGTGATCTGGTGTACAAAATTTCATTGATAATAATAATAATAATGAGTTTTTCATCCGTTTCGTAGTCTGGCGATCATATCGGGGATGCCCTCCGGGCAACACTGGCATCATCCCTAGCACACGCAGGCTGAGATAGAGACCAAGGCCAAGAGGGAAAGTCATGTCGGTAGGCCGGGTCAGTTATCCGCTTGGCAGCCGGTAAAATTTATAATTACAGAGGGAAAAGGTGAGTCTTCAAACCGGAGAGGAGGGTAGACAGAGTTTGCATGAAACTGTTTGATGAACATATATCAAAATCAAATAAACAAATTAACATTTACTACAGTGTATGGACATCCGTAAAGTACGGCAAGCCCATCAGTCAGGTTGCTGACATCGATTAATCAACATAAATTGAAACATTTACAACCCCAAAAGAAAGATAAAAACAACTTAATCACATTTTACACCGAAAGTCAGAGTGCATCATTTAAAAATAACATTTTATGTTATTTAACACGTGATTCACACATATAGGATAATCAAAAGTTGAGACCATAATACACTAGTAAATACAGCAATGTTCTTGCATGTTTCGGCAAATAGGAACTGCGAGATAAACCGTTCCATTGTTTTCAATGTAAATATATGACTGCAGCAAGGTCGACTACATAACATAGCATAAATGCGTTCCTTCCGCTTGCTATACTTCTGACATCGTTAGCTGCGTGTTATCGCTAAACGCGCATCCGTAATCCAAATAACTTACTCAAACTATTTAAAACCCGTACAAAACTCATTTTCAAAATTCGCATTAGCGAACAGTTATTTTGTCAAAGAAATAAAAT
This sequence comes from Chamaedrilus cognettii, assembly GCA_034695025.1. Classification (NCBI taxonomy): domain Eukaryota; kingdom Metazoa; phylum Annelida; class Clitellata; order Enchytraeida; family Enchytraeidae; genus Chamaedrilus; species Chamaedrilus cognettii. Next base: position 19,250 of record JAQIWG010001737.1, on the reverse strand, counting down.
TAAAAATAGATGAAAGGAGACGTTTAAAAACAACAACGAACCATCGCAATGCGTATTTCATTGCAAACAATATAAAAAAATTCTCGCAAAAACTTACCAAATTATTTCCGTACAAAAACGTCATGAAGTCTAGATGCATAAGATTGGAGACAACATCAAAATAATATCGATAGTCTAAGATTTCTCATATACACTGAAATCCCCAGGAGTAGAATCTACAGACAGCCAAAGTTCTCGTAGACTTTAGGCCGCCCGTATTCGTCCGTATGGGGAGCCTTCGATCTGCTTGTTGATCGCTGATAGGTGGCGTTGGTGTTTGAGCCACCGTTGGCATTAGCCCTAGCATTGGCGTCATCACCATAACCAGGCTTTGTCTGCATAGTCACAGCGCGAGGATTAATATCCCGCAAACCGCTATATCCCTCCCCCGCTCTCCTGTGATTGGTCGACACCGGGTCAAAGTTTGCGTTGCCATGGCACTGACCGTTACCCTCGGGTCTGGCAAGGTTTAGAAGGGCACCGCCCTCACCTCCCCCTGAAGGCGCCTGGGGCAGGACCCGACCCCCCGCCGGCCTCACCACACACACATTGCCGTCCGCCCTGAGGGGTCCCCCCCTCCAAGACTTATCTTCTCCTCCGGGGTCTGTGTGGGAGGGCACGGTGGATGAGGGACGCTGGGGCAGGGGTCTCGAGGCCATTGACCCCCCCACAGGGGCAAACATAAGCCCAAAGCCTGGGACGGTGCCAGGCCCTTGGCTGGGCACAGCCCCGGGTACAGGTCGCAGTGGTGTGGGCTTCACAAACCCCCGATTGTTTCCTACTGGAACCTCAGGGCCAATCAAATGTTGACCCCTTGTTATGGCAAGAGGCCCGGCGGACATCGGTCGCAACTTCTGCTGACCTGACCCTGTTTCAGGATTTTCCAGTCTAGCGACCAATCTGGACGGATCCTGTTGACCGACCCGCTCTTGACCCAGATTCAATAGATGCTGACCCGATTCTGGCAACCCTTGACCTGCAACTGACCAATGGGGGGATGAGTCGCGACGCTGTTGGCTGGGCTTGACGGTGTCCTGGTATGATTGGACAAGGTTCCTCACATTGCCAGGGTCGTACTGAGAGCTCATATCAGGGGGAGGCCGGGCCCCCTGCTCCCCACGATTACCGTTCAGCCGGGGGGGTTGTTGTTGTGCTATTAGTCGATGACTATCACCCGCTGGCTGCTGTCGATGCGGATTACTTCCATTCTCGTTGTAAACATTCGCACAATCTACACTTTGTCTTCGCGTTACGCCCATGCTTTCCCTTCTCGTTTCCGATCGGCTGCCGGCTACTCCAAGCGAACCGATCGCGTGCCTTGCAAGATTTCCCCCGGTGCTCTCGACGAAATCGTTGCCGCTTGGATAGGGCCTATTTATCAGCGGCGCGATGTTTCTCTGCGATGCGGTCGACGACTCTCTTGTGTGTATTATCGCCTCGGCAATGTGACTGGAACTATTTTTGCTCAGACCACCGCAAACAGTATTAGCGCGCGGCAGCGAGCGGTAATCCCTGTCAATCACAGCGTTGGCCCCGCCCCTCTGCCCCGTTCTCAAATCCGATTCGCCGAAGCGATTATGAGTAGAGATAGATCGACTGAGGGTGGCCGTTTGATTGGTCAGATCCTTTGGGTGGAGGCGGGGGGTGGTGCGTAACCGTGGCGACTCAGCGGCGATGTCGATTGTCGGGGAGCGAGGAGGAAGGGTCGGGTCTATGGGATTGGATGGGGGCTTGGAGGTCGGGAGGTCGGGGTCAAGGGTCACTCGCTTCTCCACCATCAACCGACGCTGGGCACCAAAACGAAAAAATAAACGCATCGTAAAAATAGTTGCAAATAGTTGCGAATAGCGTAAATAGTTGCGAATATTTACAAATGGAATTGAAATAATGCTGGATTAGCTCAAATACTCCATTATCTGAAGTTTGATAGTCCCTGGAATGTAGCCCAGGAGTGTATATTATTATATTAATAATCCGATGCCCTTCCTGTCTCCAACCAGAATAATAAATTATCCTGGATGATGATTATCAGCTAGCGACAGAATTATAGCATTTAATATTTTATGCCAGCAGATATTAGATTTTAAAATTCTAGGCTGACACTATAAAACATGAAATTTTCGCCTGCAAGTGATTTAGGCAAATTACGCGAATCAGCAAAACTCAAAAAAATGACATGCGCAAAAGCAAAGCTGTAGAAGTTATTTTAGCATTGTATGCTGGCAGATACTAAGATTTTATATTCTTGGCTGATACCCCATCAAGGTGTGTTTCACCAACCACTGTTGTTTCAACAGTTCGTGAGATGGTGAACAAAATTTACATCAACCAATAACCTTAATGCTCTTCACAAAATATTGTCTCCAATTAACTGCAGACAAATAATATAAAAATGTGATAATAACAATACAGCGAGGCGCTGTGGTGTAGTGGTTAAGGCGTCGGACTTAGAGTCCAGAGGATCTGGGTTCAAGTCCCCGCGCGAGCTATATATAATGAAAAACGCACAACTTATTATAAACCATGCGTTACAGGCCCTTCAGCAAGACTGTTAAACACACACGTTTTGCTAGTTGCTAACCCCGTGCCAGATAATTATTTATTTGGTTGGCGTCAGAAAGGGCATCCGGCCATAGAAATCCAGCTCCTGCACTTGACATCAGGGCGCAAAACGTCCAACCTGTGTGAAAACATGGACGTTAACATAATAGATGTCAAAAAAGGCGGCTAGCTATAGCGTTGAATATTTTATGCAAGCGGTTATCATGTTTTTACATTCGTGGCTGAAACCCAACATAGTTTCACCAACCACTGTTAAAACATATGCAACATGGTGTAAAAAAAACACTGCTCTTCACAAATGTATCCATCAATGCTTCATAGAACGTGTTAAAAGTTTGGAAATCCCGCCAAAAAAATCCCCTAGACAAAAGAAAATTAAAATACAAGTTGTGAACCGACGCGAGACTTGGGGGATCGGTTGCACTCGTCCAAAAACTGATCGAGGGAGATCTCCCCGTCCTCACCCCCCTCACCCTCCCCCCCTAGGTCGTCGGTCATCAGCCCCGTGTCCCTCGTCCTCACACGCCGGCGACCCCCCGACTGTACTCCGCCGCTTGACATCACGGCGTTAGTCTTGACCTGGACCATGGTAGAGGAGACCTGTCCGTTGTTTGAACTCCTGCGCTCCAAGCTCTGCTTCGATGCTGAGCAACCAACATCACTAGTTTTTATTTATTTATTTTGTTTATTTCAGAGTCATAAATGAGCACAGCGGATAAAAGCAAAACAAAAAATACAATAGCTCAATGACGGGACTATAATAGCACAGTCTGCACTTACAAGGTTCCTATCGACACATGTTACATACGTTCTCACAATCACTCTCGGAATTGATAAATTAAGATGAGCCAAACCTTGTCGATAACAGGTAGAATAGGCACAAATATATTAGTACCATGTCTTAGTGAAGTAGGCTAGTTGGGCTATTATATCCCTTGTTACTGAACCCAATCTTCACTATTTGTGTGCAATGCTTATTGCACACAAATATACCGAAGGGAAGAATGGAGGGCAAGGGGATGAGGGGAAGGAAGCGAGTGGGAATGATAGATGGAGACTGGAGATAGACTGGAGAGAAAGTCGTATGGAAACATGACGAGAATGGCGAAAAACCGCCAGGCGTGGAAAGGTTGGATGCCAGGGACCTGCCGTGTGGCAGTTAACTAGAGAGCTTATTGCATGGTCTTGTTGCAGAGTATACAGAGCCCTTGCACGGCAGTAAAACATGTACCATGTATTAAATGCATATAGATCACAACTGCACTATTCTACATCATTGAAGAAGCAAATAAAATTATAAGTAGCAAGATTAACAACCTTCCGATGGTAAAACTTAAAGCCAAAAATAATATATATCATGAGACGTTCTTACATCTTACATCTGCGTCTTACAAATTATATACGGAGTACACGGAGTTGTTATAAGCGTGATAACGCACCGGTTTTCTCGTAGGGTCCCTCTCGGAAGCGCGCGTCACTGCCTCCTGATGAACCACTCTCTCTGTCGATGGCTCTCAGTGCCGTGTTGCCGTTCACAGCAACCTGCTTCTCTGTGGACAAAACAAAGAAATTCAAATTATTGCCTTAGTTTGTGACATGATCGTTATCTAATGAAGTTTTGATCAAGATATCCGATTATTGTAACAGTCGCAAATTTTAAATAACGCTTTGACTGGATATAATAATCATCGCTTTTTGACGTCCATTCTTATACGTTGCACGCAAGTCTGTAGCGCCGTGTCCGTGTTAACACGGGTTAGACGTTTATATTGGAGCTGGGCTTTTTACGGCCATATACCCTTCCTGTCGCCAACCAGAATAAAAGATCATCCCGGACGACGATCATCTGCTAGCGACACTAGTGGGTTTAACAGCCGTACCGAAGGATCTGTAATGCATGATTTCATAGTCGCTGACGCGGGGACTTGAACCCTGGTTCTCTGAACTCGAAGCCCGATGCCGTAACCACTACACCAGAGCGCCTCAAAGTGCTTCGTACGATAGTGCTTTGAGAGAAATTTAAATGAAAGCTCGAAACGTCAATAGATTCATCGTGCGATATCTACTGCCACTCCTTAAATAACATTATTATTATTGGTACTCAATAATTATTGGTACTCAATAATTATTGGTACTCAATAATTATTGGTACTCAATAACTATATATATTATTTGTTTATATTGTTATTATATATTGTTAAATATGTTATATATATATTGTTATTATATGTTATAAATATATATATTTTTTATTATACTAATATAATTGGTACTCAATAATTATTGAGTTCCAATAAAATCATTATTATTACTCCGTGAAGCTTTTCTCCATTTTTTCACAGATGATTACAATCTCGCAATAAATACAAATTAAAGTTAAACTTTTGCAACAGCTTTGGAAAAAACGACGGTGACGACAACAATCCGTACAGTGGACACATAACGTGAATATTTCTAGACTGCGATCTGTTTGACTCGACGCCGCACAGACCGTGAGTGATGGAATCGAGTGAGGAACTGTCGGGGCTGTCCACCCTCTGCACTCCCTTCTCCCTCCCTCGCTACACAACAAACACATCCACCTTAACCTAACTCGACACTACAATCATTGCACTTGCTGGAGTTCCAACAAAAATCATTTATTTGACACGAACAGTTAAAACCGACTTCAACTAATAAGTTCCTATCCAAACTTGACACTCTTCAAGCAATTCTAAGTGGGTTTCACAAGCATTAACTGGCGTCGCGGCGTCTATGACGCCAGAAAATTGGACTCATCAGCAAAAAAATCATATCCTTAGCATCTTGGGACACTAATTTTTTTACCTCCGGCGTCGCTAGATGCCAGATTTACAAGGATTCAGCGTCGCTGTAATCAACTTCAACTTCTCTACTGCACTCCATCCTAATGAATGATTATTTGCAGGGCGAACAAAATTAAGCACCTTTTGCCAAGGGTGCACGAAGTGACTCAAAATCTTTTACCGCCGCGGGGATTCAAACCGACTCTCTGCCACACTCGCAATCCGAAGTCCGCGACTTAGACCACTCGGCCACAACGCTTCGCAAATGGTGTTGTATGTGAGTATATCAATATTTGATTATATTAGTAGTTGTATGTTAGTACACTCATCGCTGCAGCGCCAAAAATTGAAGACTCCGGCGTCCCGAGATGACAAATGGCTGGGCCTTAGCGTCTGGACGCCCGCTAAAAAAAGCTTAATGGAAGACCTGATTTTGGGTACAACTGCGGATAACATGACGCAAAATAATTACTAAATACAAATTCTTAACATAAATTCCTACGTACCGAATTGCATCACACTAGATTGATATGATAGTAGATGCGTATGAATGGTTATAGGTTTACATACTACCTATGTTTAGCTTTATCTAGATTTCCACATTTAACTATCAGTATGCTCTAGTTATTGGACTCATAAAATTAAATATTGTCGGTTAAAAGAGAATTCCAAAACTGTATCGGCAAACGATTAGACAGCGTAAGATCTGCGTAATTAAATATATGAATCATACAGCCAACCACCGGGCAGGTGTACAGACCGAGACGATGAGACGAGCCTTCCTCATAAGGTTCGTAGCAAAGCTCTGATTTCTGATAGACACACAATAGCAACGTATTAATTTGTTGCCTTCAAAAAGCATAAAACTACAATTTAACTGTACGGATACGGATGTATTAATCTTCTTTAAAAATGCTATTGCATAATATGCAAGCTTCTAAATAAAATAAAAACTCGATACTAACTACTGATGTCATAGAAGCCCCACACTTTGTAATACTCAAATTTTGTAATAATTTAGTCAGCAAATCTCCAACCATTCCCGTGGATTAGAGTACAAGTCACTTTATTAATCCTTGAGCACAGTATCCACTTCAACAACTAGGACCCGTGCACCAAACCTCCTCAATAACCACTCCTAAGATAGGCACCATAATATACTGTGTATGTCATAGTGCTAAATAGGCTAGTCGATATAGTACACTCAGGCAAATGAACTGGCAGTGTCTTTGAGTCTACTTAACTAAACATGGAATCAGACATGTGCTTTTAGCACCATGCCATATGGAAAAATTCACTCTCTAATTATTTCTCAATTTTTATTATTATAATTGTTATCATTATTGCAGATGTTAGGTTTCCAAAGGTTGACATTGTATTTTAAATTGTCTCTTAAATTGTCATTCTTCTATTGATTTTTAATTTTCATGAAATAAAAAAAAAAAAAGGAGAAAAAAAAAATTGACGTCAACATTTTTTTATGTCGACTGAGAAACATTAATTTTAAAATGTGTGTGGTGCTATGATTTTATTATTGTAATTTAATTGGCTAGTTAACTAGCTCTTCTTTACTCTGCGTATCTTTCACTGCAGGGCACTATGATTCATTACACAAGCTGAAGAACGCTGTATCCTCCCAAATAAAAAATAATAATTCTCTATAAGTGCGCACAACAAAATACATAAAAACACAGTATTTAAATGAAAAACATTGCACGGAGCAGCGTACTTTTTGCTCGGATCGAATCGCCGTCTTTGGTCGAGAATCTTCTCTGCAACAACCTCCTTCTCATTCCTGAGAGCGGCGAGACGCTTGCTGCAAGTCAACAAATGCCGTTTGCACAACCAAGCGCCTTATTCAGGATCATCTCAACGGACAACAACTGGAATAAATTACAGACTTATTGACAAAGGCATTCATTGAACCCCCTGCAAGCCAGAGAACAAAGAATTGGCTTGCAGCCCAGAGCTCACCGGGCGAATCATCCGACTAAAGAAGGGGGAGCGGTCTGTGCGTGACCCTCCACACAATATCGGACCGAAGCAGTCTTAGTTACTACACACGATCCTTAAACGCCCAAAACCACCACTTCATCCACCACATATCCATTTAAGAACGGGTCACAGATCGGCAACTTGTCGTTGATACTTCTCAAATGAACTATTACCACTACTAGTTGCGCAGTATTACAGAAATAGAGTAGATAAGAGTCATACTTTGCACCTATGATTCTGACAAAGTACTATGTTTTTGGCACCAGAGTTTGCATGACATTTGTGGTGCGCTACAAGTGCAAATAGACTACATTGCCTTATATTTGTCTTGTTTAGTGCACAAAACATGATTACATAATAAAACTATTTGCACTACAAAGTGATTGAAGGCACTATCAAAAGGTTACTTATGACACTAACAGAGCATCTCCGGATACGCTTAAATATGCTGAAAAACTATTAGGGCAGGTTTCTCCAACACGGATTTAATGGTGGTTCAGGATTCAGCCTATGCAAAAAGGTGGGTTAAATCCTGAACTACCATTAAATCCGTGTTGGAGAAACCAGCCCTTAGTCATCAACCAATCAAAATTATTTCACACAACACTGCCTCGGAATGCATTACCGTAAACAAACTAAGAGCAAAGTAGGATGAGAAAAAGTGCTAGAAGTTCAGACGCCATCTGTAAAGAGTCGCAACGATTAAACTAAGCGATTTTTTATTTTTTATTTTTTGGTAGTTTAGAGACCAGACCGTGTGTAGCACGCAAGGGCTATATACAGTCCGGTTCTGCGCAAGAGAGCCGCGGCACAAAACTGCTCCCCCCTTTTTTTAGTCGCTTTTTACGACAAGCCCGGGGAGCTCTGGGCTGCAGGCCAATTCTTTGTTCCCCAGCCTGCAGGGGGTTAAACTAAGCAATTACATACAATAAAGTTCCATATGGATTAGAGTGCCTTCAAAAACACAGCATACGCATATGTTCTTTGGTCGTCAGTGGAGTAGCCCCTGCTTGCCCCGGCGCTCCCCCCAGAGCCCCCCCCGGCGCCCCCCCCGGTTCCCCCCCCGAGCAGGCAAGTGAGCAGATCATGGTTCTGCCCCATCACGTCCTGCAGCTGCAGCAGCAGCGAGCAGTTCTCCTCCTCAAGACGCACGTTCATCGGTGCGAGCACCTGCGCGTAGTGTGCACAGCCAGAGCCATCTAGAAGCGAGTACTGCAACGATCCGCCATTTTGCAACACGTTTTGTCCAGTCACGTGACGTCAATTTCTACATTTCCACCGGTCTGAGGAAAAATAAATGTGTGTAGGCGTTTAATTATTATTGGATGGCGACAAGTTTTATAATATTTTGAGCGATTCATCCAGCAGATTATTAAGCAAAACATTGACAGAGGGTCATGCGATGCTAAATTCATGCTTTTTCAGGCCTGCTTTTTGAATTGGTATGCTTAAAGAAATTTGACCGTTTTCTATTCTAACAGTTTGCAATAGCGTAGGAATGGTGAGGAGGTAATCATCCATGATTTTGTATAACATTGGGTCCATAGCGTCTCGTTACTGGTAATGTATTACTATACGTGATGCGTGTATAGCAAGCGTCAGAATCTGCGTCGTGAAGGCTTCTCGAATTTCATTTTGTTATTAAATTATATATTTATATACTATATTTATAATAAAGATGTATATTTTGAAAAGGTGTCAAAATAGTATTAAATCGTTGTATTATTATTATATGCGCCAAACAAGTCTGTCGCTGCGGGCAAAAATAATACTCTATGAAGACAAAACAAGGGATGTCACTACAGGCTGTACAATGAGGCACGTGTCGAGATAAAGAGGGCGGGGTTTGTCCCTCGGGGATGCCCTGTCCAACCAAAGATCTTACAAATTAAATAATTGCATCAACAAAATTGCTGGCTGTCAACAACTTGATTGGCAGGCCACAGGATCATGACCTACAAACATCCAATCACAACAATAAGAAATCATTACCCATGATGAAAATCAATTTCCGCCTTTTATAAAAAGATCCTTCATTCTTTTTTGGTGTCCGTTTCCAATCTTATGGCGTCATAAATGCCGCGACGCCGGTTAACGGACGCCCTGGGGCCTCATTCAAGAAGCTATCTTATGAGAACTCTAGTCTTAAGATTGTCTTAAGAGAATCCTAGAAAAATCAAATCTTCTTTATTGGAAACTCTGAACTGTCACGCGCGAACCGAATGATGACGTCGCGATGGTCCGCGAATGGATTTTATTTGTTTAAATTTGACTCAGGATGAACTTAATGAAAATCTTAAGAAATTTACGTGAATGAGGCCCCTGGTCACTGGTCAACAGTCTGCGACTTTGAATTGAATACAACAAACAGTCAAACACGTCAACTCTATTTCTAAGCAAATCATCCAACCAGCAAAGAACAAGAAAAAGAGTTGCGGGCATTGCCCGCTTGGGTCTAGTGGTATGTCGCTGGACTGCTGTGCTAGAGGTTCGGGGTTCAATCCCCGCTCTAGCTAAACAGAGAATTCAATTTCTCGGGTTTGCCCAGTCCTAATCAGGATGGGAAGAAATTAAGATCCGAAAGACACAGCCTGCCAGGAGGTCGTATCAGACAATAAATTGTCACAAAATTGTGCCACCTGTCCCTGCTGCCTGCAAAGGTAGCCTAACATCCGGCAGAATCTGAGCCCTCTAGGAGGGCCTGAACTCAGCTGAAGTTCAGGATTCAAGTGAGATAAGAAAACCTTAAAAAGCCAAAACTCCCCCATTGGAGTCAAAGTCAGAGCATAGATGGCGGAGCATGCAGACTTGGCCTAACGTGCTGGGGTCAACCAAAAAAACAAGAACAAGAACAAGAACAAGACGCTCACCTCGCAGTGACTCAGCAGTTTGCTCAGCTCCCCCCTCGCCTCGTTCAGCCTCACCCCTCCCTCGTCCACGCGCGCTTGCAGGTCAGAGTTCACGCCCCTCGCCTGTGCCCACTCGGCGCGCGCCTGGCGCATCTGGGTCAGGGCGGTATCTAGGTCGAGTCGCAGCGCGTCATTGGCCACGAGCAGACGGAGGTTGTCGTCGCGTGCGCGCCGGTGGTCCTCCTGCGCCTCGGTGCAGCCGAGCGCATCGCTCGCCAGACTCGCGCGGTCACGCTCCACCGCCTGCACACATCATAATCATCATTTATGTTTTACATCCACTTTTCCGTGCTAGCACAAGTTGAACGTTCCCCACGATCATTTATTATTATGACTTTTTTTTTGTATGTAGCACAAAGACTATATACAGTCCGGTTCTGTGCAAGGGAGCCTGCACAGAACTGTTCCACCTTCTTTAGTCGCCTTTTACGACTCGCCCGGGGAGCTCTGGGCTGCAAGCCAATTCTTTGTTACCTGGCCTGAAGGGGATCCCACAATGAGACACCTCCAGAACTCCCTATTTTTGCAATCTCTCTATTCATGCCCCGCTCTTTCATATCACTCTCTACCGCCTCCCTCCACGTTTTCTTCCCCCTCCCTCTGCCAACAATTCTTTCCACCTTAATATATCCTCATGCGGATACCCAGTCTTCCTCATTCAGGCGTTCCTCATGTCCAAACCACCTCAGTCTCTCCTTCTTTACCGTGTCCGTTATACATACGACACCTAACCATTTTCTTAGATCTTCGCTTCGACACTTGTCCTTCAATGACACTCCTCACATCTATCTCACTATCATTTTTTCTCTAGCCTCTCTAATCTCTGAAGATCCTCGACCTTCGCTGGCCATGTCTCACTTCCATATACCAAAGTACTTTGCACACACATTTTATAGAGATGAACAAGAAATAAACAAATGAATGACAACAACTCAAGCAGAAATAAACAAACTAGAAATAGACAAATCAACCAGCAAGAAGCATATCAACCAGAAATAAATAAATCAACCACAAATAAACAAATCAATAACAAATAAACAAACGTAAAGGCTCATTATATGAGCCAGAGCTAGGCTAGCCGCTATACAGAGCACACGGTGCATTGAGAAGAACCCCAAACAAAAAGAAGTGAAAAAGGCCCAGAACCTCCTTCAGCGCTCTCAGAGTGTCCTTCTCCCTGCCGAGAGTCGAGTTGGCCTCCCTCAGCAGCCGCGCCTCCCCCCTCGAGGCCTTCAGCTGCTGCTTAGCGCCAGCCCAGACGTCACGCAGCGCCTCGTAGTCGCGCGTCAGGCGGTCGTGCAAGCTCTGTACACAAAATATACATTTGGTGTTCAAAATTCATATGTTCTAGGCTTATATGCCCGGTATTTATTTCCAGCTACTCAAAAGATTGCCTGGTTGTCAATTTTTGATTCGTTGCATTTCATTATTCATTAAATCTATAGCACAATTGGCATGCAAAGGTCATAAATCATAAATGTGATTTAGTCAAATTCTTCCCCAACAATGCTAAGTCAGGGAGCAGGTGATCTTCACATCAAAAATGATCATTTATGCGCCAAATTATGTAGCACTCAGTGACGCCATCTAAAAACATGTAACCTGACCTTTGGATTTCGTACACGGGACTGTTGGCTACATAATTTTTATTGATTTACTGATAGTTGGGGTAAGGTTCAGGATTAGTTAGGACAAAGTTAGGGTAACTTTAAAATTACTTAGGGTTAGGATAACAGTATGTTTAGGGTTAGCTAGCGTGGACCAAAATTCCGGTGGACGAGAAGCTCGGGATTTGCGTAAATAATCTGCTTAGGAAATAGATAACCTGGATACGGAAGCAGTTGGGGTCAAACTTAGGATTAGATAGAATTAATTTAGGCTTAGTTTAGGGTGAGTTAGGGTTAGGATATGGATCAGTCTAGGATTAGCTAGCGCGGGCCAAAATTTCAGTGGACGAGAAGTCCTGGATTCGTGAAAACAATCTGCTTATGAAATTATATAGTCTCGATTCCATACGTTATCAGTTAGCAAAGAATCAAGCCCCTTTTAGGGCATTACTAATGTCAAACGGCTAGTTGCTCAACCTTGATTTGAGTGCGATTTAAGTGTAATTTAGTGACGTAGTGCGATTTAACTAAATTTTCTGTCGCTCGATCTCAATTTAATGTTCGAATTAGCAATCTGCGAATTAATTTTCCAATTCGCACATTTCTGCAAATTAAGTGCGATTTGACGGCCAAAACATCGGCAAGTCAGTTACGTTTCAGGATTCAAATTTTCACAACATTATTGAACATTCGCCACTATTGACGCGTATGGACACGATTAGGGCCTTCCGGAACGCTAATAAAGACCAGAGTTCGGTAATATTTTAGCACACTTGCTAAATCGCACTCAAATCGAAGAAAATTGTCAAGCAACCCAAAAATTTCTAACTGCAGTTTAGCTTGAACGCAGGTTGAGTAATGTGCGAATTAGCATAGTTTCAAATCGAGGTCGAGCAACTAGCCGTGAATGTCTCAACTTATTTCTAAATGTAAAGGCCTGACATTTTTATGCTGTTCGCAAAAAACAGATATCTAGATTGCTTAGAAGTATTTTAACCGATTTAAAATTGTTCTTGCTTACTTGATTTTAATTTATTACAGCGCATACCACAATAGAATGCTGGCTAGGCTCACAAGCATAATAATTGAACTCAAGCGTACATCGCAAAGTTTTTAGCATCATGTTTCATATTACTGTATAATTTTATGTCGGCTGATATTGCCACCCGTACAGTACACAGCTGACAATGTCATTTTTGTAACCAAATAGTGAAACATACCATAGCCTCAAAAATTACAATATATACATGTGCAAAGGCCGGGCAACGTGAGCGTGTTCTGAGTGTGTCGCACTCAGCGCCTGTTGTCCGGAGTTATAAACACGTTTTACCAAACACTTACTTGCTTATAACCTGCACTGTGTGTTTGTAATAAAATTGATTTGATTGGATTGATCCATATTCGTACCCCGATCCCACACTTGCCTGGAGAGCGGAGTGGTCGCGCTCGAGTGCCTCTAGGACACGCGACGCTTCCTCGGCGCGCTTCACCGCGCTCTGAGTCTCGGTCTGCGCCACCGCGCCCGCGCGCTGCAGCGCGGCATTCTGGGCCGCGAGAGAGGCATTCTGGGATTGAAGCGTCGTTGTCTCTACCTGCAACAAAGAACATAATGAAGGCATATTAATAGCTACGACAATGAGCACAAAATAGCATGAAATTAACACAGGCTGCCAGACTGGTGTAGACCAATGTGGGTAGAGTAAGAAGTGATGTAACAGACCTGTCCATTGTAAGCAAAACAGGTGCCATTTTGAACCTGAGAAGTGGCTCTTAAGGTAACGTCCCAGTGCAGACTGCGGTTAAAGGAGCAGCCCAGAACTCTCCGGGCGAGTCATAAAAATTCTAGACTTTAAAGTGTCTTCAGCATCAACTGTTGTCATGACAACTAACGGTCTCCGACGCATGCGCTGTCACCTAGCGAATTAAATATTGCCTAAACGTTCACGATAGAGTAACTGCCTGAACTCGGCTGTGATCTAGCTGTTCAAAATGGTCACATAGATAAGTGAAAGTGGGCTTGGCCTTCGTATCTTCCAATGTCAACAACCTCTGGTGTGGACTATATAAAAACGATATATACCACTATATTTTTAAAGCAATAAAATATAATCGGCTGTAAGGCCGATAAATCAAGTCGATATCAGAAAAGCAAAATCATAAATTAGTGCTCTCATCAATATCAATCTATTACCAAATATTTAATTTAAAACAAAACCATTTATAGCAGACAATATTTAAAGCAATTCGCTGGAATCAGCATCAAAAAGGAATTCGTAGGCAAGAATTATGCAATCGTAAGATTGCAGTACGACTCAGTGTAACCTCAAAAAATCAATTGTCATCTATATCAAGTCAAGTCAAAAATTTTTCGCCAGAGACATGGCATACCAGCAATAAAAATGGTCAAATAATAATAGAACTGTTTCAACTACAAATGAATATAATTGCTGGTACACAAATCCCGGCATATCTTGAATATACTTATATCCAATTGTCAGTATACGTTTTAACATGAGCATAGATGTATTATTAATCTTTGAGGGGATTGCCGAACATAATATAGACAGCTTAACAAAATTGTCATTAGATAATATCATAGATTTCATTCTGCAATATATAAAGATCTCTTTATTACTAGGTCAAAGGTTCTAGGTCACCTGTAGCTTAGCCAGCTCTGATTGGATGGACTCGTAGCGAGACGTAGCCAATCGGGCGGAAGGACTAGATGGCTCTCTAAAATATCCCCCGTCTGTAGCGCCATTGGCTGACAGCTCTGCGCTCTGATTGGCTGTGAGCTCCCTCAGTCTACGATTTTCTAATTGTAAGTCGCTATTCTGCAAAATACAAATCGACAAAATAAAGCACATCATGCACTCGAAAACAATGCAACATAATGTTCTAAGCTTATTTACACCATAAAAACTTTTAAACACGTTATAACACTTAGAGTGGATTCTATAGACGTACCTTTACGCCCGGCTAAGCAAAGTTCTTCAAAGAAAAAACTCACAATAATATTTATCAGTAAAAAAAATAAATAAAAATTTCCACAAGAAATGAGGTTAATTTGAATTCAGGTTAAACTTAAAGTTATTTTGCTCATAATCTATGACAAACATCTTAATTTAATGACGTCCTATCTCAATTCAAATGGACTAAGCAAAGAGTTATTTTGAATGGCAGTTAAGAGCTGCTGTGAAATTGTCTCCTAAGCTAAGGTAAAGGTAAAGGTGGGAACAAAGGAACGACTATAGAATTCACTCTTAGACCTTACACTTCGACCTTACCATCACACAAAATACATTAAGGATCAACAAATGTAAAAAAAATTATTTTAAGTTAAATGAGACTAACTTCACAAAACTTAGTTCCTCAAAGTAACAAAAACAAACTAACCCCCTTTTATCTTGTAATCTGTTAATGTCCATGTTTACACGCAGGTTTAGACGTTTTCGCCCGTCCTGATCAGGACTGCTGGAGCTGGGTTTTGACGACCGGATGCCCTTCCTTATGCCAACCAAATAAATCATTATCTGGCACAGGGTTCAAAGTTAGCGACACTTGTGTGTTTAACAGCCTTGCTAAAGGGCTTGTAACGCATGGTTTCATAGTTGCCGGCGCAGGTACTTGAACCCTGGTCCTCTAGACTCGAAGTCCGACGCCTTAACTACTACACCACAGCGCTTCGCAAAAGTAAAGTCAATCAATTTCATGTCTTGACCTATAATTCAGCAAAATTTTCATAGGAATCAAATAAACTCTCAAAAGCTTAGAGTTGAAAGAGAGTTTTACACAAAAAAAAGGATAACAATCTACCGTTCGTTCAAGGTTTGAACTGTGGGCCTTTAGCTGCGAGATCTGCTGTGTGGCACTGGCCGAGTAGCTGTAGCGCTGAGTGACGTACAGCGTTCTGCGAGCATATAAACACATTCATAAAGTACAACGTGCTGTGAGCACATAAACAGCTTAATAAAGTTCAGCGTTCTGCTAGCATACAGTAACATAAATAAAGTACAGCATTCGGTGAGCAAATAGGCACACTAATAAAGTACAACATTCTGTCAGCAAACAGTAGCGTTCATCACACCCGGGACTTCATTTACAAATAATCTTTAACATTCTCCTAAAATCATGTATTTCTTCAATGACTATTATTCCTAATAATTAGTTTTAGGCTTCACAGAACAAAATTTCAAATATCAAACGACAAGAATTTCCAAAGATCTCCACTTATCAGATAATATTGGCATCACTGGAAACCATATTCCAAGTTTAATTTACAAATATCAGAAAACTACACTGATAGTAAAAATGCACTAAATACTAATTGCCAAATTGATCACAACAATAATTACTCAAGTGAGACTCGACTGGCTCAAGAGAGCGCAACTACTAACTTGTCCTCGCTGCCATTGGCTCGCGCTGCAGCCTGTAGGTTGGCCTGTAGTTCAGTTACATCGCTCTCCAGCCGTTCGTTCGCACTCAGAGCTTGACCTAACCTGAACAAATAACCAAGAAAATTTTAATATAGTAGCTGTTGTTGTTGTTTTATTCCCAAAACTTCAATCAGTACAGCAGCATAAATAAAAAATAATTACAATGCAATGCAGGAATGTCAAAAAAGAAAACAGATTTCCTGTTCGAGTAAAACTATGCAGCAATTTGCTAATAGCTAAACCTATGGCAAACCCATGGTCACTATAGAGACAAAATTTTCACAAATTAAACAAAAAATAACAACACCGAGTTACAAAAAAAGAACAATATTGCGAAGTCGTCAACTGCAAATGAGTGGCAAAAGAACGCAATGGCACAAAGTTACTCAAATTAATTAATCGTTTCAAACGTAATAAACGTAAACAAAAAATAAAACTATTGTCAAGCACAAGACAAGCAATATAGGCTGTTGTGAGCGTCCTTTTTCGTCTCATTAATGCCCATCAGTTTCTTTAAATATGTTCGGTAATAACATTCTTGTCCGGTCCAAAAACTAATTTTTCTAGAACAATCCTTTTCACAGTAGTGCCATCAGGCACCAAACTTATAATTTATATTTTGAGAAAATATGAACACGTTTATAATAAATTTGGACAAACTGACACACTGACACTCTATAAAGGAAAAAATCACGGACAAAACAAACTGGAAAAGGCATATACACAAAAGATAGGGAAGATCCTGCTTAAGGAAGTACTTGAAAGAAGAATGAAAGACAAATGATGGGTAAAAAAAAAGCACAGGAATGTCTCATACAATCCGCTTGAAAAAGAAACACAAGTTACGGAGCGATAGAAGGAAGGTTTGAGGGATCGGTTAGTAGTCTGGCTGCCAGGGACCTGCCAAGTGGCAGAACACTAACTCTGGCTGGTTGTTCGACCTCGATTTGGGTTCGAATTAGTTACAATTTAATGATATAGTCCGAATTAACCTAATTTTGAGTTGCTCGACCTCGATTGAATGTGTGAATTAATAATCTGCGAATTAATTTTCCAATTTACAGATTTCTGCAAATTAACTGCAAACTAACAAAGAAACAACAAATAATTAATTAGCCTACGTTTCAGAAATAAATTTCTCACGATATTTTGGAACATTCAACACTTTTGATATGTTTTAACATGAATATGACCTTCCAGAATGCTATTGCAGACCACCAGAGTTCAGTGATATCTTTTCTCATTTGCTAATTCTCACTCAAACCGACAAAAATCGTCTAGCAACCCAAACATTTAAATTCGCAGATTTACTTTACTTAAACCGCACATTGAGTAATGTGCGAATTAGCACTTTTCCAAATCGAGGTTGCGCAATCAGCCTTAACAAGGGCTGATCGCATAGGAAACAAACAAATCCAACAGTGGAACGCACTGTTTCTGCAGCGCATCGATCTGTTCCTCGCGACTCGCTATTTGGAACTGGAACACCTCCCCCCCGTTGAGCCCCGAGGGGGTCCGCCCCCCCTCCGCTTCCCTCGCTTCCCTCAGCTGCTCCCTGGTGGCGTGAAGCTCGTCCACGGCCTGCTGACAGCGGATCTTCTCAGCCACCAGGTCCTGCGCAAATTAGGGTTAGGGTAATTAGGGTTAGGGCGATTAGGATTAGAATATTAGGTGTTTGGTGTTGGTGTTTTTGGGAGCTTAAGGACCGTGTGTAGTAACAAACACTATTACAGTCTCGAGCAGTGCCTCGGCCTCGGCTAGACCAAGCAAAGAACCGCTCCCCCCTCTTTAGTCGCCTTTTACGACTCGCCTGGGGAGCTCTGGGCTGCAGGCCAACGGTCAATCTCCGACCTGCAGAGGTAAGAATAATTAGGGTCAGGGTAATTAGTGCTAGGGCAATTACAGTTAGGGAAATTAGGATTGCGATAATTAGGGGTAGGATAATTAGGGTTAGGGTAATTAGGGTTCGGGTAATTAGGGTTCGGGTAATTACGTTTAACACGAAATCAAATCACAGTTCATCGCAAATCAAACGCACAACTTCTGACGATGCATTTTTGCATCATATCAAATAATAATTAATTCCAAACAGAATATTTGCAATGATAGCAGAAATCAATGGCAATCCTAAACAGACCGTAAAAACTCTCTCGCTAGAACTAAACCTAACCAATGATATTATGCCGTGTAGTATTTTGTGCAATCTGTGTTCGTCCACAATGGCTTAAATGAAACCCAGTTTAAGCTAAGCCTAATCCAAAGCTAACCTAAATTTAAACTAAACCTTAACCAACTTCACCTAAAGAAATCAAATTCTTGATTGAACTTACTACCTTATATATCTTCGTTTATTTGCAAATAGGCTGGCAAACCGCAGCTCAGAACGAGCGCAAATGTCACAAAATAATCGATTTACAGGGTTAGCCAAGATGCCAGAATTGATCTAACAAATCAACTTATATTGCGAGCTGCATTAAAAAAAAAAAATTTACGTCAAAAAACGGGTAGGACGAAATCCGTAGTTAAATTTGTAATATGGCCAGCCATAGCATTACAGCGGTTATGTTAATCCAACCAGCGGTTGTTAAAACATCACAGCAGGACCGCGGCAGTCAGTAGTCACAGTTTGACACCCGACCTCTCTGAGAGCACTGAGAGTGTTCTGGTCCATGGTCAACTGATGCGTCAGGTCCACTCTATCTTTCTCTGCCCGCTCTAGTCGCACAGAGAGCTCCTTGCTACGCTCCGCTAGCTCGGCCGCCGCTGAACAATACAGATAGTTGGCATTAATGATCAGCTTTAACGCGACTCTACGGGCTGGTTTCTCCAACACGGATTTAATGGTGTTTCAGGATTTAGCCTATGCAAAAAGGTGGGTTAAATCCTGAACCACCATTA
>JAQIWG010001736.1:0-23078 GCA_034695025.1 Chamaedrilus cognettii | reverse complement strand
GTGGAAGGTACACGCGGTATAGGGGAAGACCTCGCACAACCTGGCTGAAAAACCTAACCGATTGGACAGGACTGTCAGTCTACGACCCCCACACGTTATCGAATTAAGACCGTCAAAGATGGAGACAAGTGGTCATTGCTGTTGCTCTTGGCGCCCCCACGATCGATGAGGTCAAGGGCTATAGCAGGCAGGCAGTTAAGAATGGTGTAGAAAATTTCTGTCAACACCCCCCTCCCTCCCCTCCCGGTCGTAAATTCTGTACGAGGGAGGGCGGGAGGGTTGTAAGATTGAAGCAAATGAAATACGGTTAAAATATGTTTGCCCCCGGCGCTCCCACCAAGGAAATAGAAGCCACCAATTGTTGCCCAAAAAGTGGCATTCTGCCCCCCCCCCTAGAACCATATCGTCTACACCGGCGCCCCTCACTGACAAGAGTGATAGGATCTGATTACACGAAAATTGGTTTTTCTATACTATAACACAGAGCAAACTGTTCCGCAAACGCACGACAGGAAAATAACGACTCCCATAAAAAAATCCGGTAACGAACGATTCTTCTTTCTTAGCAGACGCAATCTGGCACGATCAGGGGCGTAGCCACGGATTTGGAGGTGGGGGGACCAGATTCTAAAAGAAAACTTGTTGCAAAAAAACTGCTTAGTCTACCCTGTTACCTGTAAGAGACCAGGTCTGCTCCTCTGTGCAGAACTCACGAGCAGGGGGGGTGCTGACATTTTTCTTGGGGGCGCCATTAATTTTTCTTGAGGGACCACCATTAATATTTTTGGCACACCTTTTTCTTGGGGGGAGGGCCAACCATGAATCACGAGGGGGACACGTCCCTCCTTCATTCATTTTCAAGGGGACCATGATTAATCACGGGGGGTGGACGCCCCGGTCCGCGGGGGGGACGTGTCCCCCCAGTCTCTTATGCGGCTACGCCCATGGTCAGGATTAACGTTAATTCGTTATCGCATCCTGACGTGCGCCGTGCGTAAAACGTTTCGATTCGGATCCGACAATAATTTACCATTAACTGATGTCGCCAACTTGGAAACAACCTATCCCTGACTTCCTGCATGCTTGCAGCCAATGCAGCGACAAGAACAATTTGTCTTCGCTCATTCCAAATTTTAGCCGGAGCGCCACTATAAATTTGTTTCCGTCAAGCGATCCGACGACAAAAGCGCAAAAATCAATCGTCTCGTGCAGTGCTGCTCAAACATTTGGATTTCACGGACCGGCGTTGGCCTATAACAGGTCATGTCAACGATATTGAATTTCGCAAGGAAATGCCAATTACGCCGTCATGAAAAAACAATCTCTTAACTTCGATGGAAATTGAAATTGATTGTTCAAGTATGACTTGTTTTGCTCAGAGCTGCTAGTAGGCTAGTTACAAGGGAACACACTTCTATAGACCTACGAATAATGAGCCTAGTGTAGCGTTACGACGGCGGGAGCGCCGCTACACTAATCACTATGTTTAGGGTCAGACAAAGTGTGTAAGCTTGTAGCGGACACTGGACACTGGACACTGGACACTGGACACTGAACAGTCCCCAAGAACGCGAGAATTAATTGCAGCAAAATTTTATAAAAGTCAAAAATCGCGAAAATAACGTGCAGTAAAACTTTCATGTTTAGAACAGTCGGCCACTTACTTCAGTCCCAAACTTACTAAGTAAAAAATGCATAGATATAAATACTATAGATTTCTCGCATAAAACTTTCTATGTCAAAATAAAAGCGTTTTATCAAGGACGGGGCGGACGTTATCCACCTAAACTCCCTCTGTCTATTATACGACAATAATGGGCTGATACTCGCGCTGCGGGCCTGTAGCACGAGTACTGCGCACGAGTCGCAGGGTGCAAGCCGTAAATTTTCAGTTTCCCCGCGATTCCAAAGACGAACCGCACGAACTCTTGTGGCAGCGGTGTTCGGGTTGTTTTCGGGAGCAGAAAATCTGTGTTGTATTCTATTCTCGTTTGCCTCCTTTTCCCAGATGGCAGCCTAAACAACTACATGTACAATATGTATATAGGCCTAAGTGCTGAGACGACAGTCAGTAATGTGGATTTGCAGAACAGTATAATAATTATTGTCGTTGTCTATAATTTAGCTAAATGACAGAGTGTCTGGTTGGATTTTTTTCTCATTTCTCGGGAGTTTTAATTTGGTGCATTATGTTAGTGTCATGGTGTCATCTTAAACGATTTGCTTTTAATGTAGCAGCCATCATTGGTGGGCTAATTTAGCTTCCCTAGTAGCCTGAGAGACAGCAAGCATCTAATTTATTTAACTGTTGTCTAACTATTTCGTTTATTTTACTTGCTGCTTTCCGAAAAGCCCTACGACGCCAGACTGCTTCGACTACTCTTTCATCGACTCCGGAACTAAGAATGGGCCTGTGCACTGAGATTGTCCCGACCCATGGTAAATCGGAGAAATGAATCTCTAACAAGCAACCCCGGTCGGGAATCTAACCCAGGTAGCCTGCGTGGTGAGCGGCCATGCTGGTCACTATATCATGCATAAGCCTACATGTAGACAGGGCAGATAAAAATAGACTATATCATATACATGTACAGTTTGTAAGGCCTACACTATGTCCCGATGCAAACTGGACCGCTTGCACGTTGTCATAATTCAGTCAAACGTTGTCAGATTTGTCTAAATGTTATTGAGTTGAAGAAACAACTAGTATGGAAGATTCACAGCAGTTTACTCTTCAACAATACAACGCTGACGAAGGTATAACAGATAGCATTACAGTCTGCATGTGAGAGAT
This sequence comes from Chamaedrilus cognettii, assembly GCA_034695025.1. Taxonomy (NCBI): domain Eukaryota; kingdom Metazoa; phylum Annelida; class Clitellata; order Enchytraeida; family Enchytraeidae; genus Chamaedrilus; species Chamaedrilus cognettii. The sequence goes on along the minus strand of JAQIWG010001736.1, from coordinate 20,284 downwards.
TAAACAAACCGAGGCAGTCAGGCTAACGACAGAAAATTAACACAAAGCCAGCAAGGCAATGCGCTGCAAGGCACGGCTCAATTTGCCTACCAATGAAATTGCCAACTCACCGCATTCAACCCTTTCAAGTCTGTTGTTAATAGCACAAACAAAAATATATCGCAAAGATCATTATGAAATACACTACAGATAACGTATAACCTACTTACTACAAAATCAGGAGGTATTAATGATATTGGATTTTACTACAGACATTTATATACAGGCAATTCCTGAACGCTTTTAGTGAAACAGTATTTCAATCAATTTCTAAACAACAAGTTTAATAATCAAAATATTGCTAATTGCATTTTGTTTCAATCAATACAACAATATTTTTTAAAGAAAAAACTCTTACAACTAACCAGAATCACCAAAATTTCTGCAAAATCAGGCACAACTAATCATCTACAGAACAGTTACACAATATGAAGGCATGTCCTGCAATTTAGGTAACAGTACACGTAGAAAGTTAGTTTATTCAAAATTCACATTTTTTAAGTGCCATTCACAACGTTCAGCCATTTGATAAAAAGACTACTTATATGTATCTATCTGTTCCTCCGATTTCAAAGACTACAAATTAAATCAAGCTTTGGATGCATCGATAATTAAATGACCAACAAAACAGAAGTCATTGCTAAAAATTACTGATACTGGTTTTCCATGAAGCATTGATTCTTGATTCAAGATAAATATCTCGCCAACCAATTAAATTGCATGAAATAATTCCTAGATCAAGATGTCGCAACCTCCAATCAAGAGGTTAACACATAATTGTAAAACTCGGCACAAGTGGACGAAAGTGATTCTATGACACTTATGACAGCCCTGCTATTACATTGATGTTTCTTGATTCTTTTCACACATCCTAACTGATCATTAACCTCAAGCCAATCTAACAAACAAGTTCAAATGCATTGAACTAAATGGTGAACTAAAGAATGATGCCTTTGGCTTTGTAAAACATGACAACATTTCAATTTGCATTGAAATCTGCAAATGCGCTACAAAATGTCACAGTTGAAAATAAAGAATATGCAGAATAAAAGATCAGTGCACAAAATTTACAGAACGCAAGCGCATTAACGCGTCATTCAACCCCATCGGGCATAACGCAAGCAAGCATCTTAACTCAGTCTAGGACATTATACCATAGCCGAAAAGGTGCATAATATTAACGAAGCTAAATGATGAATTTCTCAGTGAGGAGCCCTTTGTTTTGTGCCCCCCTGACGTTTAACTTACTATGCATAAAAGAACATCTTGTCAGTCTCCCGAACTTACCACGTCAAATTAAATAAATTTTACTCCGTTTGTCGCCCCCCAGATCCGCCGCCCTGTTTGCCCGCCCCCCCCTCTCCGCCACCTACTGGGCCTGTCCCAAGTCCCCCCACTCCTCCCTCCCCAGTTAAATGTTCACACACCGGCCTGTCCCAGGGGGGCGCCAACAAAGCCCCCCCGATGTTAAATTTTTATGCAGAGTGCGTGACGCCTGCACTTCTAAAACAGGAGTAGCGCAATTGCTCAACCTTTAAATATGGTGTAGACCTACGCCACCATAGTCTATGGCAGACGTCAATGCGACGCTTGCCGGCTTCAAAAAAGCGTACAATTTGCATCTAACCATCATTCTGGGCATACTACCCCCGCCCTTGATTGTTCACACAACGGCCTGTCCCTCTCCCCACTTCCCCGTTGATTGTTCACATGCCAGCCTTTCCCTCTCTCCCCCCCCCGATAAATGTTCACAGGCCCCCCTGTCCCACCTCGGCCCATCCCCCACCCCCTCTCGCTTTCATACACCCCCCTGCCCCCCCTCGGCCCCTATGATGCGCTCCAGCATGCGGCTGCTGTAGCGAAGGCGGCTCATGACGTCATCGGTGCAGCCAAAGTGCCGCAGCGCGCTCAGCGGGTAGGACGCCGCCTGGCGGGCGCTGTCCACCACTGTCAGCAGGTAGTCAGGACCCTCCGGGTTAAGGATCACCTTCGTGTGGTCCTCAAGGAAGTTCACCTGCAACGCGGTCGTAATTGGATTGCTATGCGCTGTTTTATTACGCATTTATATAATACACCGTATTTAATTAATACACTGTATACACAAAATAAATATATTATTTTGTGTATATAACTACGTGCTAATATAATAATAATAATAATAATATCATCGCCTGCTGTGACGTCATCGTTAAGTGTTTATTGCAACAGAAACAGCGCTGCCATGGACGCTGTCTAGGACTCGACTACACCGGTCTCTGTACTAAATTGATTAACAGTTTATGAGCGGAGCTGCGTTCTACAGGGAGTGACATCATGCGCTACAGTCAGCTTGCACACTGCATATTGAGGTCCCCGATGACGTCCCTGGACGTCGAAACGGACTTTAAACTCATTATTATTATTATTATTATTATATTGTAGATTTTGCTTGCATTTATAATATCTGTTACATGAAATAAAACTAGAAATTTAACCAAAATATTCGACTAGGGGTTAATTCGGACAACAAAAACCCAATTCAAATTTCAATCGAGGTCCGCCAATGAGCCATCAACCAAGTCCTGCCCACCTGTAGGGTCCCATCAGTGAGGTACATGACGATGGCTCTGTCTGTGCGAAACCACTTCTTCATGAAGATGCTTGCCGCCCGGTCGGCCGTCGTGAGGTTACCCCCCGGGATCAAGTGCGTTTCCATGTACTGCGCAAAGTAGAGCAGGAGGGTGACCTTCTTCTGGAGGTCGCTGGGCGGCGTCTTGGTGCTGAACGTGTGGAACTTGTTGGTGACGTCGCTGTAGTGCACACTCCTGCAATACATGCGCCTAATAATCAGAGTTCGGTTTAGCCCTTGCAAAATTGCAGTAGCGTTACTCCCGCTGCCTATAAAGCAGGAGTAGTGCTACTCCCGTGTCTTTCAAAAATGAGTAGGCCTCCCCATGAGCGGGGCCAGGGGGGTATCAAAATTCATTAGTCATTTCTTAACAATAGGCCCACAGGTTGATTTTCACAGCAATGCGTAATAGTGCTCTTCTTTTCCTGCAGCTGTAAAGTTACAGCAGTAACTACATGCGCCACACGATTCCAAACAGCGAGTAGCCCTACTCCACCATCGTCCATTTCTATGAGTAATGCCACTCCTACCTATTTACAAATCCGAGTAGTTTCAAAAAAACTTCGTTTTTGGAGTAGTTCTCCTACTCAACTTATCCCTGCAAATAATACATACACGTAAATGTTTGTCACGCAATTTGACATCAAATAGACAAATATGTTGGATATATATATAGTTATATTGTAGGCATAGGCCTAAGCGGTGTTTAATGGCTAAGCAGCATGACTAGGCCTTCATGTAGGCCTGCATCAGAAGGAACAGGCATAACACTATGGGATGGGTGGGTTTAACTTGCAGCCAGTGGTTAGAGTGGAAAGCAAGAGGTGGGGGGGTCCCATATTTTAAAAAAACGCCCACCAAGTTACAATGGCAAAATAAATGCTTTTTCTCTGCCATTTTTAGTAGCGCGGAACCCCTAGTCGGATATTTGAGCGGTTTTGAGACTATGCGGCTCTGATGCTCCCAGCGGCTCTGAGCGGCTCTGAGCGGCTCTGTCATGCAGATCCCTTAACACGGCCTATGCTAAGTAAGCTAGCCGACTGTAAATGTCAATGCTGGTCTTTCGTTTATGGAACAGGTTCCCAATATTATTGAAAGCGCCGGGTCTCAGATCGGAGGTGCCGGGTCCCACGTTTGAGGTGGCGGGTCCTTAATATGAAGTGCCGGGTCTGAGACCCGGCGGGACCCGGCCCCCTTCAATCACTGCTTACAGAACAGGCTTAGAAAGCTCTACTCGACTTGTGTACATTACAACCCATCTACCTTTCTTGACTGTATTTTATCAAATACATTCAAGACTATTTGTACGAACTTACATATCCAGCGCTTTAATTTCTCTTGGTTAAAATAAAATTTGTTCAATCTATTCTTGAAGCAGCTGCCAGCATCTGCATCGACAACCCATTGCGACAGCCTATTCTAGCTATCAACTACATGCTGACTAACAAAGTTTTTTGGCCTTTCAACATTACATCTCTTTTTAGATATATAATATAACAATAATCGTCGTTTTTGACATTCACGGCGCCACGGGCAAGCCAGTAACGCCGTGTCCGTGTTAAAACAGGTACGACGTTTATATTGGAGCTGGGTTTTTACAGCCGGATGCCCCTCCTGTCGCCAACCAGAATAATTAATTACCGTGGACGATGATTATCAGCTAGCGACACTTGTGTTTTGAACAGCCTTGCTGAAGAGCCTGTAACGCATGGTTTCATCTTTGCTGGCACGGGGACTTCAACTCAGGTCTCTCGGACTAGCGTCCGACTGCTTAACCACTACACCACAGCGCCATTATATTAGATTTTTTTAAGTTCTCAAATTGATCTTATCAAATCCCCTTTTACCTTTTGACCACAGATGCCTTGGTGTAAGACCCAAGTAAGAGAGAGGGCGCGTACGTAGAGTCTGGTGCGAGCAGCATGCGCGTGTTGTCGTTGAAGAGGATACCGACGCTGTTGTTGGAGAGCTGGAAGCCAAAGCCGTACTTGTTGGAGTAGTCGACCCACTTGGTGACACATACTGTGCGCGACCGCTGCACCTGTGCGATGCTTGAGTCTAGACAAACAAAAAATATATAAAACTATTTTCATAAAGGAAATGAAAACGAAAGCAATGCACCCAATGCCAGAATGACGTCACAGGCCAGAATGATGTCACAGATCGTGTCTCTCCACCTGCTCCATGTCGCTCGCCACGCCCACAATCGGATCTAATGTGCTTTATTATTAATGTATTGTTACCTGAACCTTGATTGGTGCACCAGGTGACAGTTCTAATTCTGAACCAATCATCAAGCAATTTAGTTAGGCATTGCAGATTAATTGCATGCATTGATTAACACAGCCAATTAATGGAACATTCAAGTCAGAGGTCAACAATATATGCAGCATTATGCATGAACAGGCAGGGACAAGCTGGCTATCCCACAGCTGGACCCGATTGGAGCGGTCACCCATCCAAGCGCCCACCGCGCTTGATCTTGCTTAACTTCAATAGGCCATCGCAAGCCTTAGCGTCTCTTTCAACAATGCACGTTTTGCATGCAATTTTTTATGTAATTCTGCATGCAAGTTGCAACCGTGTTAAGGACGATGGACGACCATTGTCATGGCAACAATTTTCATAACTGGGTTTCATGCACGGCTTGTCCTTTAACTGGGTTTCATGCACGGCTTGCATGAAACTCAGTTAAGGATATTTTACATTGTAATTTTCTTAACATGGATGTATGCAAAATTGTATGCAAAATATGCATCGTCGAAGGAGGCCTTAACCGACTGCTCTAGTCGGATTCCCCTAATCCTTCTGATTATAAAACAGCTCTCACTGCTTTGAGGCGAAGCTTCCAGACACAGCGCCAGCAGGCCGTTGAGTCGAGACGCCGATCCGTGCGGCAATGCTGAGGAGAAAAACATTCCACTATACGCACCCACAGGAAGTATAGTAATAAATAACCAGTAACGAAACGCTATGGACCTAATGCTAAACAAAATAGTGGATGATTATCCGGTCACCACTTTTACGCTATTGTAAGCTGTTCAAATAGAAAAGGATTAAAAAAATTATTAAGCACACAAATTCAATATGCAGGCTTGAAAAAGCATAAATTGAGCAGCGCAAAACCTCTATCAAAATTTCGCTTAATAATCTGCTGGATAAATCGCTGGAAATAGAATAAAACTTGTCGCTATCCAATTAAAATTTTAGGCCTACACATATCTATTTATCCGCAGACCGGTGGATATCTAGAACTTGACGTCACGTAACTGGACAAAACATGATACAAAATGGCCGATCTTGGCAGTACCCGCTTCTAGATGCTACATCGCTTCTGGCTCTGTATGCACCAATGGCGGTTCTAAGGGGAAATGTCCAGGGGCTGTCAAGCCCCCCCCCCTCGGTTGATTTAAGCCAAGTCCATTCAAATCTTAAACTGACGGTAGAAGATTAGGGTTTTGGGGGTCAAGTACAACCTGTGTTGGTTTTCAAGCCCTTAAGTTATGTTGTCGCGTCATTTCAAGTTACTACTTCTTTTGGAGATGCAGATCTGTGAAAATCGTGTTTTTGGTTTCAAAATGGATAAGAAGTGTAAAGAATGCGCCATCTCCCCATCATAGGTTACGCATGGGAGGAAAAAAGTTCGGGGGCGGCGGGGAGGGGTTTCCCCAAGGGGCTTGAGTCCTCCGAAGTCATTCTCTCGTGAAAGGCTTGAACTGCCACTGATTTGGATATTAGTTCAATATAGGATATATAGGATATATATTGGACATAGTTCAATATTTTCATTCTATTTTTTAGGGTTTATGGCTGAGATAATTTGACACAAGATCTTGAATTTTAGAAAAGAAATAAATTTCTTTTCAAAAGTTGTGGAACTGCTTCAAAAAATCTAGAAATAGCTTAACAGATTAGATACCTGCTTGTAGCTTATGAATATTTTTAATTAACTCAAAAGAGCAGAGAAAACACATACACATACATGCACAAAAAAGAAAAAAAACACAGCAGTAAGAAAAAGAAAACCCTTAAATAAGTGAACATATGCTATGATTATATCAATATGTCAATTTAGTAGAAATCTGTTGTCAGTATCAATGTGGTTATGCAGTGCAAATCAAGCTTACAATTCAGATCTTCGGTGGGTTCTCTCTGTATGCTTGGCGCGCTACCGGCCTGCTGACAGTAGCCCTCCCTCACAAACCCAGCCGACTCAAAGTCCGGTGTCTTATTCCGGGTTATGATCTGTGCAGTCGCAAAACAAAAAATAATGCATAAAATACAAATGCAAAAAAAAGCTAAATTTTGCTGGAAGCAAAACTAAGAAAGCGCAAACCGAGTTGCTTATGTCACAGTATGCTGCTATTAAAACTCGGCTTTGAGATTCCACATTACGAAAAAGAGTTAGTTATGCATAGGGTTTAGGTGAAAGCTCAGACATAGGCCCAACAGGCAAATTTATACTTTGCTTACTGCATAAAAACTCTGCTTCAAAAGTCTCAACAGTGGCGAAAGGATCTCATTAGATGTTAATACCTCATTGGTTTTGCTGCATTATAGTAAAGACACATGATAAAAAAAAATTTAAATAGCGCCATGTCAGACAGACTCGTCGAAGCTCGCTGTGTGTCGAGAAGGAGGCCGGAGTGGATGCTTTGCTAAGCAAAGTCGCAAAGTCACAGTCTAAAAGTCACAAAGTCAGAGTCACAAAGTCGCAAAGTTGCAGTCGCAAAGTCGCAGAGTGTAAAATGATACAGTGTGTAAAGCGCCATACAATGCTTAGACTTGTCGTGGGGCTATAATACATTATTATCCTTATTATGCATCTGAATAAACATAACTACAGATAACAAGCTTAGTTAAGTCTAACTTTAGAGTACAGAGATACTGCTGGGTCGTAGGCTGAACTTCACCTTGGGGGTGGTTTTAGTTTTCGGGATGGGTTTGAACAATAGAAGAACTCAGTCCGAAACTCAGTAGGTAAGCTTAACTGTACACAAACATTATTACTCATTAAGCCAATTTTTGATGCGTTAGCCAAATTTTTCTATATCAAAATAAATGTTTTGTTGCATTTCACGGGGGGGGGGGTTTGAGCCCCCAAAACTCTCCCTAGCGTACGGCCCTGGATACCTGTGAGGCAGACTTGCGACTGTTGCGCGTCTGAGCCAGGGAGGGAGACATGGCCGCCGTCTCTGACGTGATGCTGCCTTTGCGCGGCGGTGGGGAAACTATCGTAATCGTCGACTTAGGCCTGAAACACATTTAAACATCTTTGCGAATGCTCAAATAAAAATTCAAATAAATTAGCAATTTTACATTCAATCTAATGGTTTGGTGCCTCATTATATTATTAAGGCGTATTTGAATCCATTCATCTAAAACAAATTTCTCTTTCGTTTAATAATTATGCCTCGCAATACTATCAATGCATTTAATCGAAAACAAAATAAGTACCGGCACTGCATGCAGTACGCACAGCAAAATATACTGTGAGTTCAGCAGCTAGGGCAGGAAATTCAAAATTTGTTTACATCTACTACACTGAAGCGAGAGCCTTGCAACTCCCACCCCACACTGTCAACACCCATCGTGTTAAATTTGTTAGAACACATTCCACTTGTTTCAATAATTTACTAATGATGAAATGCTTCATAAGAAACATTATTGTAGACGTGTAATTGCTATACAATCGCATACAATCGTCAGTCAAAAAGAAGCACCCTTATCTCATTTAAAATTTGATGTACTAATTGCAGCCCAAAGCTCCTCGAGCGAGTCGTAAAAGGTGACTAAAGAGGGGGGAGCGATCCTGTGGCTGCCCTCTTACACAGGACCAGACCATAATAGTCTTTGTACACGTAATAGTCACATACACGGTCCTTAGAATTTAGCCCCCACCACTACTTTTCATTGCTACCCCTGCAAGTCGGGGAGCAAAGAATAGACTTGCAGCCTTGCAGCCCAGAGCCTCCCCGGCGAGTCATAAAAGGTGACTAAAGAAGGGGAAGCGGTCCTGTGGTGGCCCTCTTACACAGAACCGGACTGTAATATAGTCTTTGTTACTGCAAACGGTCCTTAAACTCCCAACCCCACTACAACGTTTCATTATGTATCCACTGTTAAGTTTTGTCGCTTATGCGCATATGTTTTATTCCTATTGTGCTTTGCTTACTATGCCATATTTCATCGATATTTCATCTTCTCAGTCGCGCATTTTCGACCTGTATATAATCTTGTACTGCCTTTCAACAAATCACAAACCTCGACCCAGCCCTGCCTGACCTCTGCAGGAGTTGCGCCACCGGATACTTGGGCGGCTGATCCACCGTCGACGGCGACAAACACATCGGCAAAAACCCATCGACGAAAAAGTCGTCATTCGAAATGTCCGAGAGGGAAGGGCGTCGCTGGGGGTCAAGGGTCAAGAGGCGGTGAATGAGCCGTTTGGCAGACAAGGAGACGTGCGGGGGAACGACAAACTTGTTGGCGACTATTCGCATGTAGGTCTCTTTGAGGGTGGAAGTCTCAAAGGGCGGCCGGCCGCACAGCAACGCATACCTGCGACATAGAGGTTAACGATAATTAATTAATAGTGTTAATCACTATTGATGCTGAATAGATCTTAAGACAACATTCAATTTCTGTAGTAACTGCAGGTTTCAGATGTTGAAGTCACCACTGAATATGAACACAGCATTCATCATTTATGACTACTGCGCTTTATTAGGGGCTCTTGCGGGAAAAGAAAATTAGAATCAAAAGAACAGTGATATTAAATCAAACATCGTAACGAAGAAGTAATTAATAAAAAGCCTGAAAAAATTTCATATGGGTGCATAGATTGCAAAACATATTGCAGACAGCTTCAATGTCAAAAGATATTTGGTCTCAGACAAAAGCTGGGTATGGCTGGACTCATGGCCCAAATATTGGTAGGGTAACTTACATGACACAGCCCATGGCACAAACATTGGCGGGGTAGTTTTACTTCTACTTACACCATACAGCATATGGCTAAATATGGGTCGGCTAATTCAACTTACCTTACAGAGCCTATGGCCCAGATATCAGCCGGGTTGTTCAACTTACATGACGCAGCCCATGGCCCACATGTCGGCCGGGTAGCTGTGGCCTCGTTTCTGCAGCACCTCTGGAGCGATGTAGTTAGGCGTGCCGCACACAGTCCTGCGGCGCACAGTGCAACTCTTAACCAACTGATCCCAATGATATACAAGTAGATCAACTCGGATGGCGTTATTTTTTCAGGGTAAAACTACATACTGCACAATATAGATGCTTTTAACGTCCTGATTTCTCACTAGAATAAAAAACAACTACCGCAGAAAATATAATTTTAACATTTAAATATGAATACAGCTGAATTTACAAAAACAATTAAATGGCAGGCTTAGCGGCTAGTGATACCTGTGTGTTTACTAGTCTTGCTAAATGGCCTGTAACACATGATTTCATAGTTGCATCTTTAGATGCTGCAATATAGCCCATGAATAGCAGCGGGAGCGCTCACGCTCACGCTCACGCGTGTGCGTTTATATCGTTCATCTCTCCCTCCTATTCGACCCTGGTCTCCAGTCCAAAGTCAGTACAAAATGGAACAAAATTATAATTAACCTTCAGGTAGGCGGTAAAACCAAACAAGCATAGATGAGCAACTGGCCCAAAGTGTGTGATCTAAATTATATCTGCTAATAGTAGTCCCTGGGTCTAACAGTGTGATCACTCACGTCTTCATCTCCCCCTCGTACTCGACCCTCGTCGCCAGTCCAAAGTCAGCGAGCTTGATCTGCATGGTGTCGTTGAGCAGCATGTTGCCGAGCTTGAGATCCCGGTGGATGATGTGCTGCGCGTGGATGTACGCCACGCCGGCAAACAAGTGGTGCATGTAGTAGCGCACCTCCGGCTCTGTGAGCGTGCGCCGGCTCTTGATCATGTGCACCAACGACTGCGCGACAACGCGCCACGCAATTTGTCATGCGTAATAGAATATGATTTAATATATATGTTTTATATATTATTATTATCAATAAGTCTTTTCATTATGTGCTGCACCAAAGACTGCGTGACAACACGCCGCATAATTAGTCATATATTGCTTTTTTTTCTTACTCTATTCATATTATAGACATTAAAAAATTCAACATAAACAAAAAATAATTATAAAATATACCAAAAATTGAATTTTTGAACAAAGCAAACGCAAGCTTGTAATTTTAATTCATAAATTTATTTTATAGATCTCTTAGGAAAGTTTTAGAAACGGATATAGTAGCAAAGAGTATTCCAGTCTGGTTCAGTGCTCCCGGGCCACGTAAAGAATCTCCATTGCACTCGCCTTTTATGACGCACCCAAGTTTTGGGGCTGCAATTCTTTTGTTCCCCAGTTTGCAAGGGCTCATTTTTGTTGAGGGTTGGACGATGTGATTCAATTCATGCAAACAATGAAGGCACCAATCGGAGGTGCGTTACAGGCACAGAAACAATTTCAGCAAAACAAGTTGACAGAAACAATTTTGGAGAAATATACCAAAAGTTAATTCCAAAGATACAGCATGTGGTGCTCTTACTGTCATTTTAAAATATTGTCGTGATTATCAGCTTCAAAGATTGCATTGTACACTAATAGATCAATCATATATCATAAAGAGAACAATAGCAATCAACAAATCCTATCAATAGCTAGCCCAAAGGAGACTAACTGGGCCACTTTTGCAGAACTTGGGCCAGTTACAAGCCCGTATATTCTCTTACTGTCGATTTTATCACTAAGACCGACTGAAGAAGGATCGACAAACCGGGGAAAGGAAAGATAGTATATTATCAATACCTGAATTCTAGATAAATTGGTCAACGAAAAGACACTTTATGGTTTATGGCATAGCTTGTACACAACAACCCACATGTACATGTATAACTCACATTTATAAGTAACCATCAAGAATCAGAAACAACTGACAAAATACACTGCATATCACAATCTAGTAAAAAATAACATAATTTTTATTCAGAAAGTGGAAAAGAAACCATGTCAGTCAGAGCTCTTCACTGCTGAGCAGCTAGCCAATCACAGCGTTTGGCGGTTATGATTGGTGGACAAACCTTCTGGCTGCAGTTCTCAAGGACAATGTAAACGTTCGACTCGTCCTCGAAGTAGCTGTGAAAGCGAACGACATTGCGATGATCAAGGTTTCTGTGAAGCTCCACCTCACGCAGAATCTGACCCACGCAACACAGAAATGTTGGGAATCCTTTCAATCACGCATTCATATTAGAAAATGGGATTACGGTTTGGGGTAAAGGTTGTTTGCTTGTTGTTCAACGGCACAGCAGCGCACTAGACCCATTCTATTTTATTGCCAAACAATCTAGAAAATATAGAAATTATGGCTAGGGATTAGGGTTAATGGTTAAGGATGGTTTCGGCTTAGCTTAGGGTCAGCTTAGGATTAGTTCAAAACCTCATTGATTTTGCTGCATTATAGGGAAGAAAAATAATGAAGAAGCTTCAAAATAGCGCCGTCTTGCTGATGCATTTTAACTAAAACATTGGAATAAGAGTTAAATCTTGTACACTCCAAACACCTTTTCCACTAACTTTGTATTCCTTAACTATATAAGCTAATTGCTAGAAATGCCTTCTAGGGATGACCGAGGGTCACAAAGTCGCAATGGCTCAAAGTCGCAAAATCGCAAAGTTATGCATTTTAACTAAAATATCCGACTAGGGGTTAAGATTACCTTCTGGTTAGCTTCGGGTTAAGTTTAGATATAGGACACATTTTATCCCGTATTAGAACATTTTCGTGTCAATGCATGAAGTACAGTATACTTAATTGAAAGCGTAGCCAAAATAGTATTTAAATATTTTTACTTCACACTAACGTAGACAGGACAAGACAAAATTTAAAAACGAAGACTAACTATCATATGCAGTCAATGAAATTATGCACATAACCTGCACTATGGTAATGGTTTTGTTGCTACAAGATAATGAAGATCTTTGCTTTTTAGGGGTTTTAATGTCAATTTTTTTAAACTTCAATGACCAAGATGGCAAAATGACAAGAAATGAAATTTAACTGGTACCTTTTCTTTCTGATTGCCCTTGGTGAGGCGGCTCTTAGATACGATCTTCCCTGCGTATATAATGCCAGACTTGAGATCCTTTAGTTCGTAGCATTTCGCAAATCCACCCTGAAATAACAAAAAATCGAACTTTTAGGAAAACTGAAATGAAAACTGAAAAATGAGAAATAAAAAATGAAATACACAGCAGAAAATTTGAATGACATTTTTGCGCAAAGCAATAATCTTTATTTAACCAAAATTGATAGAGTAATAAACGATAGTCATACATATACACCGCCATACATTTGAAAGCATATAATATGGATTAAATGCGTGTCATAGACATGTCACATGCATTTGAGTGCAGTCAATTTTGCATTTGCCTGCATTTGAATGCATGTAATCTGCATTTCAAAGCACAATTATCTGCATAAAATGCCCCAATCAAGTTTCCACAGTTCATGACTTCTGTCCTGACATGCAGTCGGTTTGTACATGTATGTAACATGAAATCATGACACCTGGAAAGATTTTTCTGAGACCTACAGTGTTACCAAACTGCATTAATTACTATTACTAACGACGGCCATGGAAATTGACTGAGCATTGGACACGGCTCAGTTTAAATTGTAGTGCACTCAACATGCCAGTACACATACATGTACAGAGTGCGGCATAAAAAAATACCCCCCTAGCGAATTCGCGATAACTCGGCCAAAAATGGATATTTTTGCTTCATCTTCTCAGCGATTGTAGCTAAGCTAATTTGGCACAAGTTCTGAAAATTACACTTGACAATCTGCTTGCATTCAAAAGTTATGAAACTTTGACCAAAAAAAGTTTTAAAATCGTTTTAACTAACACAGTGATGCCTGCAAATAGCATTTTGATGCCTGCCGATCTCAGAAATTCGTCCCTAACCTGGCAGGACCTATTTTGCCAGCCTACCATACATGGGAGGGGGGAGGGGTGATGCATGTAAAGTTGATTGAGCACTGCCAGAACATTGCGCCGCACGCGTTCATCTTTCAACAAGACAGCGCACCAGCTCATGCTGCACGCCAGTCGCAGGAATGGCTTCAGTGTTACCGCCCAGACTTCGTCAACAAAGATGAATGGCCTCCAAACTTTTCAGATCTAAATCCGGTTGATTATCATGTCTGGGGAGCGATGCTTGAAAGGTGCCGGACTCACAGGCCAAAGCCAAAAGACAAGGCAGAACTCAAGATGGTACTGGAGGCGATGTGGACTGACCTGCCGCAGGCACCAATCGACAAAGCTGTCCCTGCCTTCAGGAAAAGGCTCAAGGCCTGCATCAGCGCAGACGGTGGCCATTTTGAACATCAGCTTTAGTTAGCCAGCGAAAATCGACCCTTTTCTGGGCCACCAAATTATTCAAAGGGAATCAAAGCTTTCTGAGACGCTATTTTGTAACGTAAAAACTCAAGCCGCTTTAATGTGTGGTTGATTTCATTTTTTGATTTTTTTGCAAGAACTTTCATTACTTTTGAACGCATTAATGTTTTCATTAAAATTTGGGACTTTGTGTCAAATTATCTCAGCTACAATCCCTTAAAATTTCAAGGAAATATATTTACTTTTGGCCGAGTTATCGCGAATTTGCTAGGGGGTATTTTTTTATTCCGCACTCTGTATATGAGTCTAGTCTCTAGGCTCAACTTCATTTCACTGGTGGGGGGGGCACGTTAGTGTTAATTTGGACACCACAACAGAACTCACAATTGGTGGGGCGAAGGGGGGATGATGCCGAAGCATTAGTTTCAAATTTATTACTGTACAGCATGAAATTTTCGCATACATTTCATTTTGCCAAATTTTGCAAATCGGTAAAACACGCAAAAATTGCATACGAGAAAACAAAACTGCAGAAGCTATATGTACATATATACAGTAATGGACAGTTCTAAAAATGTGCAAAATTTAATGCAGCTACATTTTTGTGAGCAAAAATCATGAAAATGGCATGCAGCAAAAGTTCAATGCGTTACCGTACGTAAATACATTTTATAACTCTTAACACTAAAATATTTAGTTGGAAGAGAGCTTTGAAAAGAGCCTTTTTAAAATGTCCGGGTGGGGGGGGGCAGGTTGAACCCATAAACTCTCCCCCGCCCCCGTCTACGGCCCTAGTAGTCATAGCATAGCAGGTCTACCCATTCACAGCAAACCGATTCTGTATCCAATCGGCTCATTACCAATCCAGAACTAAGTTAATGTATGCAGCACTCACGATTCCAATTTATACCGTTAGCCAACATCAGTCAATGGGCTCCAGTGTCGATTAAACCGTCTGACCTAACCACCCCAGGACCTAACTACCCCGGGACATGTCTGCTTACTCCAACCATGATTCAAAGGCACGGAAATGCCCTGCCAGAATTTATCACACAATGGTGGATGTGTACTTGAATTATAAACGGTGTACAATTCACTGTGTGCAAGGTGGTTGCCAGTTTCAAGCTGTGCTGGAAATCGTAATAAATTCATTTATCTAGCGTTCAAAATAGTAGGCACAGAAGCCAAACTACTGCATGCTAGGGAGGCAAGAAAGATGCGACGGATAGGGTAAGGTGAAAAGCAGGTGTCCATGCTTGGGGGGGGGGGGGAAGTTAACCCCTTAAGGACCGTGTGTAATAGAAAGACTATAATTATTATTACAGTCCGGTTCAGTGCCTCGGGATCAAGCAAAGAACTGCCCACCTTGCTTAATCGTCCTCTAAGCCTCGTCTGGAAGCTCTGGGCGACGAGGCAAATTGCAAATGGCCTACCATACATGCGGTCACTCAACCCACATGCACGTGTGTGTAAAAAGGCAGTTAAAAGTTTGCAAAGCATGAGTCTTTCAATCTCCATATTGAAATTCGAGTGATATTTTCTACTCCTGTCTCGAAGCGAGATGGGTCATAATGTTTGGATTGGATATTGTACAGAGTACTATTACTCTGTAGACTTTCATAACCAATATCTGTCTCATATTAGACCTGATTGATACCGAAGGCCAAGGTTCTGTATAACAGCAATGGAGCCCATTAAACTCTGTCCACATCAAACATTAGGCTCCACATCGAGAGGGATAATTACTACATGGGGCGTTTTGAAGTGGCGACTTCACGCAAACTGCACTATGGGTGCCAGTGATTGCAGCTAGAATATTGACATTAGGCTGTCATATAGTAATTAGAGTATAGTATAATATAGTATACCCTTTCAACCAACACAGGGTTGTCATAGAAATCAAAATCTAGAAAACCAAATCTTCAAGATAATTTTTTTCAGTTTCAACATTTAATTTAAAATACTACAATCATAGCCTTTCATTCCTATTGTCAAGTATGTACATGTAGGCCTATGCTAGATAGCCTAGCCTAGTTATATCAAAACTTGAAAAAAGAAACCTTGCACCGACTTGCAAAGAATGATAAAGCGTTAAGTAGCAACTGAAGCGCTCAGTCACAGTCGGTTAGGGCATACATTTACATACATGCGTAGGCTGCAACAATGCCCATGCAACAATACCCCAATACCGAGAACAAAGAATTGATCTACAGCCCAATGCTTCCCGGCTTGTCATCAAACGCGACTAAAGGAGGGGGAGCGGCTCTGTGCCGGCTCTCTTGCACAGAACCGGACTGTATATAGCCCTTGTGTGCTACACACGGTCCCTAAACTACAAAAAACAAAACTAACAATACATTCAAAAGGTACTACAACAATTATATACTCCCTAGCCAGTTGAGTGGTCATTCCCTAGACGTTACCTAACTATCCACAGGCTAGCACCAGCTGCATTCACCGCCAGTGGTCCACCAGACTAAAACACCACACACTACTGACCAGCGGCTAAACACAGCTGTCGCACACATAGGAACACCAGAATAATTACACCAGTACAATTACGCATCCATTCATACATACGCTCACTCACACATTCACCTGAAAAACGAGACGCACTCAACTTAGACTCGCATCGCTGACTTTCTGCAATTTCTAACCAACGAATGGTGATGATGCTTTTGCATTCTTTACCTTGTGACTCAAAATAGAAGTTACAGTTAGTCGGCCCTTGTGTGGCTTAATAAGTTGTTCATACAAGCGTTGATGGCTATATGGTAGTAGTTTTTTATGTGTCAGTTAGGTTTAAAACTCTCACACCGTGGGCGCTGAGCGGTGGGAAGAGACTCCTCTAAGCACATTGCTGAAGGGAAGTAATTGTCAAAATATATTTTGTTATTTAACCACATTTTATACTCTAGTATAAAACTACTGTCAAAACAAAAGACTATTTTCACTTGATGAAATCACTAACCCAAATCTCTGATATTTTTATACATTTCTGTTGATATTTTTCTCAAGTAGGCTATTTTGTCAGCTCTCAGATTTTTCTACATCCAAAAGAAAGTCTACAATCTTATTTATAAGATGTGCATTTTACATACTTCATGCTGCATGTAAGTAATTTTTATTTGTTGTAATATTAAACGCAAGGACAATTACCCCCCCCCCTCAACCCTCTCTGCTGGGAACACCACTGTCCTTGAAAGCTGTCATTGAAAGCTTTGTTGGGCTATGATTAGGCTTCCCTTTAATAAGTCTAGTAGCACATGATGCTATATATTGTTTCTAGTAAAATTCCATTCTCTGAATGTTCTAAACACCTGCTTTCAGGGAAGTTTGCAAGTCTCTCATCATATATACACAGCAACAGTAACAGCAACATTCTGTAGCATCATCAGTGATGATTGAGTGATGATTGGGTGATGATTAATTGATGATTGGGTGATAATTGAGCAAGGCTTGGGTGATGATTGAGTGATGATTGGAAAATGATTGGGTGATGATTGAGTGATTATTGAGCGATAATTGAGCGATAATTGAGTGATGATTTGTACTTGAATCGCCAATCCTGATGCCAAATCACAATCACAAGCTAGAGTATGTTTCTTTTCCACCAATCGAACCTAAGCGCGCAAATTAATTATCACCACCAACTACATTATTGATCAGTGCTGCAAATCTGAAAAAGATAAGAGTCAATTACAAATTCTAATCAAACATCTAGCAGCATATAAAAGGCTAACGGCAAATTATATATACACAGCAACAGTAGCAGCAAAATTCTGTGGCATCATCATTCAGCGTCAACAAAAAATAAGAAAAATAAAATAAGAGGCACCGAAGAGCCCTTACCTTTCCCAGCAGTTTTCCCTTCAGATAAGTGGTCCCCGTATTAACATCAGTCACATACTGCAGCCTATCCGTAGTCCCCCCACCCCCAACCCCAGCTCCCATCGCACCCCCGCCCCTCCTCCCCCCCTGACTTTCAACATCCGCCGCGCCACGTTTATTCCCCCCCCACCTCTGCGAAGCGGGCGACCCGCCTCCCACGCTACCCCCCGATCCCGTCGTCTGTTCGGTGATGTTAAAAAACTCGGCCCTAGCCAACGGAAGAATAGTGCGCGGCCTAACCATCAGCCCTCCGCCAACCGGAAACGCCTTACTCTCCAGTTTATTCTCACCCTGCGTCAGTCTACTATCGGCAAACTGCCTGCTTTCGGAAAGAAGCTGCCTGCTTTCGGAAAGCTGCCGATTTTCGGCCATCTGTCTACTGTCTGAGAGTTGCCGGTTGCTGGGAAACTGCCGGTTATCGTTCAGCTGCCGATTGTCCATGAGACACCGGTCGAGGGTCGAACCGGTCGACTGATGGGACAAATCCATGGCGGAACCCACCACCGCTGCTCCGCAATCTGCCTCCCCTCTCAGCCCCATCCCCCCGGTAACGCTGGGGGCCAGCGACCAAGCCGAACTGGCGCAATTTGCCGCCCACCCGATAGGGGGGGGTGCCTGCCCCCCCGAAGCTTGCGTGGGGGTCACGAACAGAGAATTTGTGGAGGCTTTCGTGGAAAGATTCGTGCCCCCTCCCATGATAATCGGGCGCGACTTAAGCTGTGGGAGATCGGATAAATGATCGCCGATACTCAGCGATTTCTTCTGCTTCGTTTTACTTTTCCCGCTACTACCAACCCCAGTCTTAGAGTTCTTCGAATCAGGCGTCAGCTTACTTTTACCCACCAGATTGTTGTCTATCGACACGGCCTTGTTGGCCCTGCGTCCCAGCTGACGTTCCTTTTGTCCCCCAGACCCGCCGCCCCTGGCGGAGGGCGTGGGGGGCAATTGGATGAGGGAGGCGGTGGAGGCGATGTGAGCCTCGAGTCGGTTGGCCTGGTGGAGGGTCCCGGGGGTGGTGTAGGAGTCTGCGCGCACCCGGGGGGGAGGGACGACGGAGCTGGAGCGCTGACGGGGAGCGGAGCGCTGGTGGCGGCTGGACTTGGAGGGGATGCACGACAGGGCGGCGGCCCTGTGAGGGGAACAGGACAAGACATTGCATTTATCCCCTGGCCCAGCAATAAACAGCAAATAACAAAAAATAGCTAAGGATCAAACCATGAATATATTTTGTCTTTTCCACCGCCTATAACCGGTGACGGAATTGTCCTGTCAGAGAAGCAAACTGCCTAGCAGAGCTGACCGCCGATATAGTTATCAACATAGAACCCAGTAAGAATTGAAAGTGTGCAAAAATAGTCAAAGTAAAAAAAATACCTAAACTAGCAAAGAGATTGAGTAACTGGCTGCTTAACAGGTTTCAAAGCGTAACAAGAAAGAAACAACAATAAGTGTAACAAAAACATAATATCTACAGTATCATCTCTGAATATTATTTCTGCTGTTTTAATGTTAATTCATCCTACAGAGAAATCATTGGGCACAATATGGTACTATGGTTGGATGTGGTTGCTTTATCTCACTTATGCTTGAGTGCCGTTGTGAGCCGTACTGTCTTTTAATTAACAAATAAAATACAGATTAACTTTACATATACATGTATCAATGAGTATGATTTAAATAATTGTTAATTATTCGAGTCTCAAATATCACAATCACCAATCAATTTGAGCAAAAAGCCCTACGGTATTGGCTCGGTCATAAGTCAGACACCTTAGAGCTCTCAGCAAGGGTGGCCAGTGACTTATCAACATCTGTTTATTCTATCAGAAAGGTGAGCGCAGTAAAACTAATTACTATTCGTTCTACCTGTGTGCAAACTAAGTTAACCCTGAGGTAGCGACAGCTCTGTTTGTCCAAGCAGCAGTTAGTTCTACAATTACTTCAATGTGGAGCCTACCTTTTATGTTGGGATACAACAGTCGCGATTTGAAATGGGGCTTGGGAGGTTCAGCTACCCTTATCTAAATTTAAAGCCCCCCTCAGTAAGTTACGCCAATTATTATGCTAGCTTCGTTAAGCCTCCGGGTTCGGGGAGTCTACCTGCAGCTTGAAATTTAAGCCCCCCCCCTCCTAGTTAATTATACAGTTTATCTAAAACACCGGGGGCATAGCTTACCCGCAGTTTTAAATTCAAGTCCCCCCCTCCTTGTTAATTGTACACTGTACAGTATATTTAAAACACCCGGAGGCCTAGCATTAGTTTGAAAATCAAGCCCCCCCCTCAATTAATTGTACAGTATA
>JAQIWG010001735.1:0-23083 GCA_034695025.1 Chamaedrilus cognettii | reverse complement strand
TAAATATAATACTTCATAAAACTTTCCTTACACAATTAAATCCAATAGATTTTCTGTTCAAATCAGAAGACGACGTTCCCGGCGGAGGTGAAGGATCTGACGCGCTGCATCCGCACGGTGCTCATGGCGACCGCACAGATGAAGGAGCACCGCGCAGACCCGGAGAAGTCTGTCGATCTCCAGTACTCGCTCGCCAAGTCGTACACGAGCATGCCGGAGCTGCGCAAGACCTGGCTCGAGTCCATGGCGCATATCCACATCAACAACGGAGACTTCTCAGAGGTGAAAGTTGAAAACTTAATGGGCTGTGAAAATCTTATTTTTATTTGTTTTGTCTTTCATGAACTGTGGAAAATTTTGTTGTCGAGCCTGTTTATTGGGCTCGGAAGGCCTTTGGTCAAGCAATGTGTTAAAGTGGTTTATCTTGATCTATTCATTCAGTGATGAGTGTAGTGTTCATGGCATCGTTGACATTATTAGAATGCGTGCTAGTTCAACTTTTGTGTCATAATTTGAGCTAACTGATTGTATTGTGTTGTATTGAATTGTATGATATTTATAGCATCAGTCGTCAGACACAGGACAGGCATAAGTCACAGGCCAATATAACTGAAATAATAAGACTTAAAGGTCTAAATTACAGGACACTGATATGAAATCTTTATTTTAAGTACGAAGACAACGTACTACTCGCAGAAAAAAAATATACAGATGAACATTCACCGGGCAATTGTCGGCAACATTTTCGTTCAAAGTAGAAGTTATAAGACGGTTTTGACCAGCCTATGTAATAAACTGATTATTATTGATAATGACCTTTTGATCGTTTTGTTGCATTCTGCAGGCCGCTCACTGCTACATTCATATAGCCGCTCTTGTAGCAGAGTTTCTCAAGAGAAGAGGTCAGTTGTGACTGTCTAGTTTCTGTAGTGTGACTTCTGCAGTATCACGTTTGTGGTCATGATGCGTGGAATGTTTCTTGAATTCGCGGTGGCTAGATAGCTAAGCCCCCTCCCTTGTCATCAAAATGCGAGTCCCTTCTTCCTCTCAATGGGGATTTGACTACGTTATTTTTTTTCGTTCTTGCTTTTTAGTAACTGAAAGCAAAAATGGTCCCGTTTCTTTGCTCTCAAGGTAGCAAAGTTCACTGTTCAGTCGTCTTACAATAGAGATTATTGATAGTCCTCCTCACTGCATGGCATTCTTATTGATTGTATCGTTGTTGAATTGTTTGAGTTTTTGAGCTACAGTTGATGTTATTAGTTGTCGTGCGATTTGAATTAAAAGGTCTATAGAGTCTTTTACTTACTTTTTTAAAGGCATTGTCACTGTTCTCTCGTGAGACGAAGTTGCTCACAAAATATTAGCCTATGACTGAATATGTCAAAGCTTCGAAAGCCGGTGAAAGTAATGGAATCTCAATTTGATAGCCAATACCAGTCATTAGACTATGAAAATTGCAATGCATAACTTTAAGGTGAGCAATTTTTTATTTCTTATAATAACGCGATAACATTTAATGGCTATTTATATTTTTATTATTGCAATTGATTTGCATATGACTTAATGGGATTCTTATTTCTTCTTTATCAGGAAGCCTTGGTCGTAAGTTGCTATTCTGCGCGGAGTGTATTGCTTGGTTATGAGTATTCATCAGAATATCATTCATTGGAAGTCATTTTCTATTGTGCTCTCTTATTTTAGCATTTGTCTCATATTTACAGGTTTTATACTCTTCATTCTATGAGATTTCAGATTTATGTTAGGAATTAAATTATTACCCTTGGTATTAATTTGTGAGCTTAAAATTGTTTATTATTCCAAAACTATTGTTATATAATAATATTGGTCCCAACTAAACAAAGAAGAAATATGCCGTGGCGACATCCAATATCTTTAGATCATGACTGTTTGTTTCCTTGCCCTGAATTTTTGTTTGCGTTCTTTTCGTAGCAAACATGGCGGCAAAGTAATAATAAAATTTGCGCTTCTTCTTTTTCAAGGCCAGATTTTAATTATAAGGGAGGCAGCAGCCTACTGTAGGCTACAGCAACACTGCAGTAGGTACACACGTAGGCTATAATAGGCAGTAGGCCTACTACATGCATGCCCCGCAGGGGCCTCTAGGAAGGTCAGCGGGCCCCGAGGGGCCTCTGGGGGCTGTTGAAGAGTCCCGCAGGGATTCTCTTACTGCCTTTTCCTTTTAAATGAAACTCACGAGCGGGGGGAGGGGTGCTGACAGAAATTTTTCAAGCCGTTCTTAACAGTTCTTGTCATTTTTGGCCCTTCTTTAATATCACAATGCAGAAAAGGAGGGTCAAAAAGGTAAACTTACACAGAGCAGGGGAGCATCTCTTTCTTTTTGTCTGAGCAGGGGGGGCAAAAGCGTAATTTGCACAAAGAGCAGGGGGGGCCTTTTGAAGCCACGTGACACAGATTTTTGTAGCCACGCGACGCAGCCTTTTGTAGCCACGCAACGCAGCCTTTTGACTCTAAAAGGCAAAATATCATGCAGCAGCAGCGTAGCTGCTGCTGCATGATAACAGCAGAGCTACAGCTAGCAGCTGCTAGCTGAGGCTATCATGATAGCCTCAGCTAGCAGCGTAGATGCTGATGTGAAGCCAGCTGCAATCCAAGAAGAACTAAAGCTGGACAAGCAGCGATGCTGCTACTAGGGATATATTACTACATTTATATATATTTTTCGATTTAGGGATCTAATTCTGAACGCAATCCCTCGATAACTGGTGTTATTTTTTATTAAAACGACGCATTTTGTAATGGGAGCTGGGGATATTTTTTTTATAAAACGCAGTAATTTGATCACCCACAGTCAATAAATAACAAAATATCATAAAAATTTAATACCTATCAATTAATTTTTTTTATAATAATGGTCCAGTGCAGCGTTTTTATTTGTATTTGATAAACATGCTTGAATGAAAGGCTTGTTGTGTGCAATATTTCATTCTGATAACGGATAGTTTTTTTGTTATGAAGATCTAGAGTGAATTCTATAGTCGTTCCTTTGTTCCCACCTTTACCTTTACCTTAGCTTAGGCGACAATTTCATGGCAGCTCTTAACTGCCATTCAAAATGACTCTTTGCTTAGTCCGTTTTGGAATTGATATTTTGATCATTTTATTTTTATTGATCATTTTAATTAAGATGACGTCATAGATTTCAAGCCAAATAACTTTCTGTTTAACCTGAATTCAAATTAACCTAATTTCTTGTGAAAAATTATATTTAATTTTTTACTGATAAAAATTATTGCAAGTTTTTTCGAACGGCAGTGAAGGGCTGCCGTTAAATTTCGTTCCTTAGCAAGAACTTTGCTTAGCCGGGCGTAAAGGTGCGTCTGTAGAATCGAACCCTAGTGCCTTGTGATGAAGCTTTGTTATTTGCTTCATTTTGAAGATAAATATACCTTGACTCCTGTAATCAATAGGATTATACTCTTTCGTACAATCAGAGTTTGAGATGAGTAAATTTATTGCTGCCAAAAAATCCCTTTATTATATCTTGTGTACTATTTCTCTCTATTGCGTGTTACTTCAATCAGAATTACAGTATTGTATTTAGCGTAGATGAGTGTTTTGTTATACGAGTATTGCAATTATTTAGAAATTTGGCTGTTTGTAAGAAATTTTATAAATGATTCTACATTACGCTTAATATTCAATACTATGTATATCTTTTATGAATTAACTTTATGCGTCAACGTCGGCAGAGCTCAAATTTCTTTTTCCAATATTGCAATTTGCAATTAATCTATTTAACCTACAGTACTATGGTTTTCTTCCCCAACCACACCCTACAAATTTCACATTGATCTTAATGACTAGTTTTATGTAGGATTGCATCACCACTACAACAATATTTGCTTAATTGAATTATGATTTTCCTATCACATCACGACTACTTTGCGTTGATTTCTATTGCTGGAAGTGTGAAGAGATTAAATTTAGCGCAAATATTTTGTAATTTAAAATATTATGCTCAATTATATATTGTGGCTATATCAATTTGTAATAAATAGACTTTTTGTTTTGTTACGTTTTACATTCAGAATAGGTGCTTGAATTTTTCACAGATCTAATCTGTCATGTAGAATTTTTTTTTTTTTTTGTGCCAGGATAACTGTCTGCGTGTCTCGAAAAAGACTCTTATTCAAATCTATGCATTGTGATTTAATATATTTCATTTATTGATTGCTGGTCTGTAAAAAATATAGAAAATGATTTTAGACGAACAGAAGATATATGCGTTCAGTGCAGTTGTGAAAGCAGTATTGTTGCATGAAGTTTTAGCTGCTATTGTATTGTTAGTTGTGGTGGATTGGTCACAGGAGAGTTTCCACAGGGATGCTCAGTCTTCAAGGAGATCTTTCCGAATGTTGAGTCGGAGGAGATGGGAATGAAGGATGACTCTGGCATGCAGGATGTCATCTACGCGGAGGTATGAAACCGTAATGAGGTCAGCATCTTGAGGGCAAATGACTTTGTGAATTTTTGATATTTATCCTATAAATTATATGTGTTATATTTTTATATTTTTTATAAGTTTTATATTTTTATTTATATATATTTCATCTTTTTGCATTTGACAATATTGTGTAATGTGTTTCATCATAGTGTGATTGTGTGAGGAATACGATGCTTGTAACGATGTCGTTGATTTTTTTTCATGCTAAGCAATGAGGTTATCAATGAGGCAGAGGTTTTCAGTCTGTATTTCTTTTGAATCAGTGTCTATTCTTTGCAGTTTTTGTACTTAATTAGGCTGCGATATGTGAGTTAATCTGATCTCGCACTCAATAAAGCAACCGTAATTTGACTTGCTGGTAAATGAAATAATTTGTCTTGGCACGGCTCATTGCTTTTGAAGAATAATGTGTGTATTTCCCTCAATTGAAATGTTTGGTGTGTTTTGTGTGTAAGATGTTAAATGATTCAAGAATTGTGAACATCATTGCCGGCGTTGATACAGTGCAGATGCATTGCAGATTCTCTGCAATGTCATCGAGGTTCATTGTCCATTGGTCCTTTGTCATTGGCTGCCGGTTAGTCAGTGGGTCTGATGATGGTGCTGTGGGCTGTAGGGTCAGCTCACGGAGCTGCTGGTGGAGTGTGCGCGCTGGCTGGCGACGGGCGAGCGGTACGAGCTGCTCGGGGAGATCTACCGCTTCATCCTTCCCATCTACGAGCGCAACAGGGACTTTGAGGCACGAGCAGCTTCTTTTTTTAGACTGTCAATGTGTCGTGAGCACTAGGCAAATGATTGTTGATTGTAAAATGAAAGGCTGGAGAGAACATGCTAATAAAATGATGTGGCGTGACACTCTAATGCGGTATATGTTTGTAGAGAGGTCTATAGCATATACACAGGGAATGATTTTTAAAAATTTGTACAGGCATGCGTGAAACGCATTAGAATGGATGTCCAAAGCGATGATTATTATCATTATTCTTAAGTGGAGACTTGAATCACAAAGTGATATTTTCTGAATTCTCCTACCAATATCA
This sequence comes from Chamaedrilus cognettii, assembly GCA_034695025.1. Classification (NCBI taxonomy): domain Eukaryota; kingdom Metazoa; phylum Annelida; class Clitellata; order Enchytraeida; family Enchytraeidae; genus Chamaedrilus; species Chamaedrilus cognettii. Next base: position 17,554 of record JAQIWG010001735.1, on the reverse strand, counting down.
GGCACTTTCAATGTCTGATTGTTATGGATTTGAGATAATTTCAAGCTTTAGTGAATCTTTGAGAGCATTGAAGATCTTAAACCAAATACATCGGCTGTGATGGAGATCCCGTGCTGAAGGAGGATCGTCTGTGTGTGATTACTTGTGAGCAGAAGATCGCCAAGGCGTACGAGGTCCTTCACGGCGCGTACGCACAGGTTGTCAGCGTGATGAGGTCGGGTCGACGCCTGCTCGGTCGCTACTTCCGCGTCGCGTTCTTTGGCCAGGCATTCTTCTCCGACGAGGACGGCAAGGAGTACGTCTACAAGGAGCCGAAGGTAATCGCTTGCCTTTGTCTTTTTGTTTTAAAGGACATCAGTGTTCATTTCCTGTCTCACTTTTATTTCTCGTCTGCGATTTTACCAGATCGCTAATTTGCGATCGATTTATTTTTCAAAAACGCATTTGTCCCCAGCGTAAATCTTGTTTTCTCTCCGCTATCCAAAAGGAATCGATGCTCTCGGCTTTAGCTTCCTCGTTTCACCTGGATCTGGGTTTTTGCATATTGTTACCCGTGATTAGAGGATGCCTTTATACTAATAGTAAAAATAATAATAATAATAATGGGCTCCGTTTCGGCATCTCGTGACGTCATCGGTGACCTTTAAAGACATATTTGAATGCTGAAAGGAACTTTGAACCGGTTATTGATGAGGTTGGGCCGACAAAGTCAACGAAGCGTTGTGGCCGAGTGGTCTAAGTCGCGGAGCTCGGAGAACGGTTTCGACGGCGCGTCGGTTTGAATCCCGGCTGTGGCAATGATCTTTGTGTCACTTTGTGCACCCTTGGCGAAGGTGGTCTAAGTTCGTCAGCCCTGCAAATATCATCCATTAGGGTGGAGTGCAATAGAGAAGTTGAAGTTATTGTTGTTGTTAAGGTGACGGGGCTGCAGGAGATCTGTGATCGACTGAGGACGCTCTACTCCGGCAAGCACGGGCAGGGCAACGTCAAGCTCATCATGGACTCGGCCAGGGTCAGTGAGAAAGTGTACTTGTTGTGTGGAATCATGCAGGAAACAAAGATTGGTACAAAGACGTCACGTTTTGTGTGAGATGTGGTTCTATACTGTGGTAAGGTTCTTGGTATAAAGAAGTCACGTTTTGTGTGAGATGTGATTCTATACTGTGGTAAGGTTCTCTGCCCTGTTCATGGTAGATCCACATCGATGTCTTTTATATCATTATTTAATGCTGTTGCAACTTAGACCGTTTTTATTTCTTTGCAATCCGTACAAATCCGTTGGGCTCCAAAATAATTATGAGATAAGGATGAATCTCAGCCGTAGATTAACATGGCTACTTGCCTCATGAGGGTCAAATGTCTGTCGTGTGCTCTGAGATTGATTTTGCATGAATGATGTAGATTGTTTGCGTGCAATAATCTGCTTTTAAACAATGATTGCAGTGACTTTGCATGAAATATCCGCTTATGAGGAGCATTTCGTGCTTGCATGCAATGACCTGCTTGCTTGCAAGCAATGACCTGCTTGCATGCAATGACCTGCTTGCTTGCAATGACCTGCTTACATGCAATGACTGGCTTGCTTGCAAGCAATGACCTGCTTGCATGCACTGACCTGCTTGTGTGCTTGCAGGTGAACGTGCAGGAGCTCGACCCCAAGCTGGCATACATCCAGGTGACGTACGTGACGCCCTACTTTGACGAGCCAGAGCTGCGCGAGCGCGTCACACAGTTTGAGCGCAGCAACAACGTGCGCCGCTTTGTCTTTGAGACGCCGTTCACGAAGGTGGGCAAGGCGCGCGGCGAGATTGAAGAGCAGTACAAGCGCAGGACCATTCTGACCAGTTAGTGCAACGAGTATACTTTATTTTGTCTAGCGCTCTAGGCTCGATGCTTATCGTGTGTTAGTGGATCCTTTCTCTGCCCTTGAACTCTACCTATTCTGAAATTTGTCTTGTTAGGTGTATTTATTTTATATGTCTGTTATATGTAGACATTTTGTAATTCAATGTTTTGGGTATATCGTGACTCGTTACCGTGTTTTCTGCATAGCATTCATTTGAATTCGGTTTGATCTATGTACAACGTTATTTCAATCCATGAATACTTTTAGCCTCAGCAGTTCAATCGAGAGTTATTTGAATGATCTCAGATCTAATTTAGAACTACGGATAATTGCAAGGTGGAACTAGATATGAGATCTAATATTAATAATATCTGTACAATATTCGCGATCTGATTGAGTCGTGATATCATTTTTGTTCTGTCAAAGCAAATAACTCTCGATTGAACAACTTGCCCTAAGTTATGAAGTTTGACTCTGTGTACTGTCAGCGTCGCACTCGTTCCCGTACGTCAAGAAGCGCGTATCGGTCCTATACCACACGGAGGAGGAGCTCGCGCCCATCGAGGTCGCCATCGACGAGATGAAGAACAAGGTGGGGGAGCTGGAGGAGGTGGTGGAGCAGTCGCCCCCCGATATCAAGGGGCTCCAACTCAAGCTGCAGGGCGCCGTCAGCGTCCAGGTTTGTCTGCTTCTGGCCGTGGGTCTCGCTCGTTAGCGTTTTTGCTATTTTTATTTTGTGCTGTTGTTTTTGCTAGCTATTTCAGTAATTACGTTAAGGAAAATGAAACCATTTCTGCATGTTTTCTAGCTCTGTGTGTACTGCAGCGCCAACAGTACTGATGTGTACGCAGCTTGAGACGATTTGAAGTAATGAAATTCAATAAAGTAACAAGGATATACACAAAGAGATCTCTGAAAATGCTTTTGCATTTTTGCCAAGCCCTTGCCATACATGAAACGATGGCAGAATTACAGTTTCACACTAGCTATGAAATACTTGCCATCAAAATTTTAGTCACTTTTTTTCCTACTTTGGATCCACTTTTCAACGTGTATCAGGTCTGTTGTCTGGGAAGAAACAGCGAAGTTTTGCAATGCATTCAAAACCTTTTAATTTATTTGTTGCAGTACTAGCTGCTAGTTTTTGTACTAGTTTTGTACTAGTTACTTGTACTAGTCTTCGTTAAATTTGAGAGCATTTCTTATATGTCGTAGGTGAACGCCGGTCCCCTAGCGTATGCAAAAGCGTTTCTTGCGCCGTCTAAGGTCAGCCGGTACAAGCACGATCAGGTGGAAACCCTCAAGGAACACTTCAGGTGAGTGTTCTGCACTCTGAAGTGCAGTCAGTGAACCGTTATATGATGGTTTACTGCACTTTTTGTTAGTGTATCTTGATGAATATTGTAGATTGTTTATATCCCCTTGAATTTTGTGCATGGTAACTACAGTGATTATAGTTATACCAACTCGGTTGATGGAACCTTGCTACTGGATGGTTGGCCTAAAGAGTATATTTCACCAATCTTTCTGCCTTTTAGTTCCTTTTTATTTATTTTGTGTTTTTGTAATAATTATCTGACTTCTGGAAAAGGGGCATCATAAATCTGATGCAAGCGTATACTGTTATGCATTATATATTTAAAGTAAATTTTATGTTTTGCTGTTTGCTGGACGTTTTCATTTCGAACTATTTGTACTATATAGATGTGTTGCTTGAAAGATTAAACTTTAGAGTAAAAAGCATTCTGATAAATTGCACTACGATAATTATTCTATCGTTGCGTTGTGCACCGCGGTGCAGGAACTTTGTGCACGCATGCAGCGCTGCGCTGGACCTCAACGCGAGCCTCGTCAGCGCTGACCAGGCCGAGTACCACGAGTCTCTGCGACGAAACTTCTGCGACATGGCCGAACAACTCGCAGCCATGTTTGGCGAACCGGTACGTACGCTGCACCTCCTACGTACGCAGAACTGCGCCTTCTTTCTTCTTTGCTTATTTATTTTTTATATATTTCTTCTTTTTTATATACTGTGCTTAAGCAACAGCAATACATACGGGAGCATGCAAGTAACAGTCAGTATGGGCGTGAAGTAGTAAAAAGATGAATATGCATTTTCTCTATGGAAAGATTCAGATGTTGAAAGTTTCAGCACTAATTGTACCAATGTGTGTTAAAATTTGTGCTTGATTCATGTTTAAAAGGCTGATATTTTGTGTTAAAATTATATTGATCTTTAAACTTTGTTTAGCTGCAATCCACTGGATTGTTGATCTAATTGCCATTTGTGTTTCCATCTTAATACCTGCAAATTGATTGCCCTTGTTGTTGTTTGAATTTATTTGACTACTCAGGGGTTATTTTGGCATGCTGAAAATACTGTTTGACTGTTTGGTAGGATGCTGGTAACACTGTTCCACTGTATGTTGGCATGTTGGTAACACTGTTCCACTGTTTGCAGCTCATCGACGACGATGATCGTCGGTCGATAGCAAGTAGCATCAACCGTAACAGCGTTGTCATTGGAGGCATGGCATTGGCCAGCTCGTCCGTCAATGTCTAGCGATCAACTTGTTTACCAAAGTGAGCGTCTAGGGACAGACTCTGCAACGCCTTTCAGAGATTGTCTAGAAACAAACTCATCAAGTCCGGGCAATGATACCTCTCAGCAGTGATCGACGTCGGTTAACTGTTGCAACACTTGCTAGTGATAATAAAGTATCGTGCTCACTTTATTGAGTGTATTGAAACCATACGACAGAACCATCGAGCCATGAAATAGGCATGAAAGTCGCTATTGTTGTTATTCATATTCTCATGATTTCGACAAAAGTTGAAGAAAGAAAGATTTATTTGCAATACTGATGAATTTTAATATTGATTACTTGATAAATTTTTTTTGTGGTGATTTTTCACAGATTATATTATAGTACTGCTAGTTAACCACCGTTGATCGCGGATGCATGTTAGATATTTTTTAACTTGTCAGATCAGAGTAAAGCACTCTGATGAATTTATTGTGTCGTCTTGTGCCTATTGGTTCCCAATGAATCCCTCTCGACTGAATTTTGGCAGCTGTTGCAATCATAATTGACCCATAAATTGTGAGTATAATGCTGTGTGTTCATAATTTTTGTGGATAATGATTTAGTTTTGTGTGTGTTCCATGAGCTCCTGCTTATTGGCCAGTTGACCAGTCTGTGAGTTGTTATAATTGGCCAAAAATGTCCGTGTTATTGTGTACGAGCTCTTCTACTTAATGCATCGATGCGCTGCATGATTTTTTAAATCGGTAAATGTACTTGTAACACTTGTAACATGCGCTAATCAGCGGTGTGTAAATATTCAAATTGAAATGCTAGTTGCTACTTTTTGCGTAAATTTATGTACTTTAAATGTGCATTATAATTATAGTTAATTTAGTTTTTGCAGGGCTTTTTGTAAATCAAAATGTATCTGCTTTTACATCAAACTTTAATTACGCTGTTTTTTGTTGCTCAAATAAGACTCATTGTAAAAAGGCCTTAAAAAAGGTGTATTGCACAGATTAGATGCTACTATTAGAAGTGGTAAATGGTGGTCATTTGCTACTTCTAAATCCTTCAAGTTTAGAGATCTTTTCTTAACCAAATCTTTACTGAAATAATTTTAAAACTAACAGTTTTTTGGCGCTTATGTGACTAATCCAAGGACTGATTAACATTACACTTTATACAAATGACACAATTACACGATTTGCCTTCGCTTGCTTCTTAAAAAAACACAAAAAATTCTTTTTTAATAGTTGCTAATAACAATAATAATCACTGCGTTTGAGTTCTATTCGGGGCATGTTTGTTGTGCGTGTTAACACCGATTACATACATATTGGGATGTTTGTTTTTATGGTCAGATGCTCTTGCTGTGTCAGCCACAAGAATGAATTGTTATTCTGGGACGACGATCCAAATGAACAAGTTTTTCATTAATTAGTTTTCTACCGGTGACAAGAAAACTGCAGCGTTTGTGTCAAGATGCGATTATTTTGTCTGGACGTTTAGTGCCAAGTTTTGACTAGTACTTGCTGCTGAAATATGTTTGTGCATGTTTTCTTTTAACACTTTTAATTGGTTCATTGCTTTACATACCATTCAAGTACATTATCTGCATGTTATGATTGTGTATTCTTGCACTCAAAAGTTGATACCTAGAGATTTGCATATACTCCTGAAATTATTTTCCGTAGATATCAATGAGAAAGCCTTAACTTCAAAATTATTTTAAAATTTTACAACAAAATCCATTCAACAACAAAAAAATGTTTAATTTGTTCCATGACATGATCTATTAGTTTAGATATAAATTGACTACGGTAGGTTAGCAAAATGATGAAATTGTATAACTATTTGCTAACTGTTATCCTTTTAAAGGGCAAATGATTATCGTGGTAGTTTAATATTATTGTAAAATTGCCAACTATGCAACCCCGTTTTCAAGTCAACTACATGTAGCTAAGCATCAGTCAAATCTGGCTTCTAATTCCGGAATCAAAATAAAGCTCTCATTTTTCTATGCAGTTTGTATTCCTGTAGTGTGTGTTTTGAAGTGAATCATTGATTGTATATATGTCGAATGTAATTTTGAACTTGTGCCTTCGGAGTTTATGAAAGAATGACAGTGTCGATTCAAATGAGGCTCAAATATTTTAAACAATTTTCTTAGTAATGCCTTTATTATTCGTACATTTTTTGGTATTAATTATGTATGTGGTGATGATGTTTTAGCGTATTTAAGCTTTAGTAGATATGCAATTTGGGGTCTCGATCGCTTTTGGTTAATGTTCCCACAGATACTATGTAATCAGTTATTTGCAGTGCGTTGCGTTTGGCACGAATTAAATATTAAATTTGTGTCTACGCGACTTTTGATAATATTTTGCCACGTTTACTTTGTTGTACATATATTTTTAGCGCATTAGCCTGTTGTTGGCCTAGGTGAGCTTCTTTAACCAGATAGCGAGTGCTGACAGTGTATCAGGTGTTACATTTTGCTCATGCAGCTGTTTGATATTGCGCTTTTTAACTATGAAGGTAATTGTTGATGAATTAAATATCGTGCGGCGTAGATTAGAGTTTGTCCGCGGAGGGATAAGACTTCCGTTGAATTGATGACGATTAAGTACTGAAAATTATCGATAGGTCTGTAGCTGTTATTTGTTTGTGAAATCATATGCCATGTTCAGTGCCGGATTTATAGCGAGGCGCACGGCGCACGTGCCCCGGGCCTCCACAAGGGGCCCTCCGCAAATGATGCGTATGAAATTTTGTACAGTATTGCATTTGAAGCGTAACGTAGCCTGCAGCTACAATGTAGCTACAAAACAGCGCTGAAGCAGAAAATTTACCGAATAATTTTGTAACCTACACAATTATTGGGTGAAGTTGGTGCTGCAGCGTCAAATGAAGCGCAATATGGTTTTAAAATTGTGCAAAAATTTGCACATTTTCAATGGGGGCCTTTTTTGTGTGTCTTTTTTTTCTGGCCCCCATTTTCAATGGGGCCAGAATTTTTGCCCGGGCCTTTTTTGCCGTGAATCCGGCACTAGCATTGTTACACTGTTGAGTTTTGCGTTAGGCTACTTCCTTGGGAAAAGGGAGTGAGAACGATTGGAACTGATATTTCGGCAAAGATTTGGAAAGAGGAAACGCCATTTCTATATAAACTTTTTTGTTAAGGAATGCCATTCCTACAAAAAAAATTCTAGCCTCCTTTTTAAGTTTTAATCTATGACCCCCCTCCCTCCCTCCACCCCAGTGAGAAGTTCATTCACACGGGCGTATCTGCAAAAACTTCTTAACGTTTTAATCGCTGGGCTACACGGGTTTGTTGTTAGTAGGCCTTTACTTTTTAAGTTTTGGTGTATGACACCCTTTTTTTGAAGGGTGCTGCATTGAATCACATTGTTGCTGGTTTTCAAATTTCAGCAATATCCCTTCTGATGAAATTATAACGAGTCAAAAACGTTTTTAGAGAGTCAGTTTTTTTTGTTGCAACACCCTAAGCCCAATATTTCAAACACGTGGTTCAATGATCAGTATGAGATACACTGTTTGTCAGTGAAATTTTTGGGAATTGTTTAGAGCAAAAAATGCTTAGAAAGTAGTTTTGAAATATTTGAGAGGGTCCTGTGATTAGCGACCCAAGTTGTTTCTCCCTTACTCCAAAAATTTACTAAATTTTTATACTAATCATTACATTCTCCTAAGACAGAATTTACTTAGAGTTAGTGTGGCTAGCTGCTAACCCCGTGCCAGATAATCATTTATTTGATTGGCGTCAGGAAGGGCATCCGGTCGTAAAAACCCAGCTCCAGCAGTCCTGATCAGGGCGGGCGAAAACGTGTAAACCTGTGTGAAAACATGGACATTAATAGATTGCACGATAAAAAGGAGGTTAGTTTAGTTTACTTAGAGCTAACAGCGATTTTATGTAATACCAGTATACATATATAGTTTACTTTGTTTATCATATAATTATCCTATCTTTACTAGTTTCAAAACAATCAAATTTATTATGAGAGTGAATTTTTTTAGTGCTCGTTTAGCATTTCAAATGCAATGGACTTTTAATAGTTTGTTTCTACTGTGATAAAATATCGACTCAGAAATCTATTAAATTCTGCGCTGATACTTTGTTTTTGCCAGATAGGCTTGTTTAATCACTGATTTGTTAATGTCTACAGTATGAGGCATGCGCAATTAATTCTAAACAATTTTGGCATTGACGTATTACTAAGAATAGGTAACTAGCGTATTTATTTCACGCTGAGCTTCCAAAGTTAAGTAAAGATTGACTTGATTTTATGTAATGAGGGTCCTGCAATGGCTTGCATAATATGTATAGCATGCTATGTTTCTTCATCAGCTTCACGACATTGATGAATTTGCGTATTTTTTCCTGTTCTATTATTAATTCATGTACCGGTAGGCCTTCTTGATTTCTTGCTGCTAGTTATTAACCGAGAAAATTAAATGATTTTTTTAAGAGAAACTTTGTTAGATAGCTAAATGAAATGCTGCTGAGAATTTTATTCAAACGAAATACAATTGGTCACCGTAGTACTGCGTCGCATTTTAGATGGTATATAAATATTTTGTGCTGTAAATTCGTAACTGCAATTACAGTAGCCTAATTTTCCATTGAATTTTTCCCTTGATGGTTGACAAAGCTTTACTTGGCCGTGACGAGTGACTTGTTTTGAACTGACATAGTTGCACTGCTGTGTGAGCGTTACCGTTATATCTATCTCAATTTAATTACGCGTCCTATCAATCCGTCACGTATTATTCTTCATTTTTTGATGTTTGGCAAATTCTACGTCATGGACTAGGATATAAGATCCTAATTTTGCGGATTGCTAAGCTCGTCCAGTGCTCAAGAACAATGGAATAAGACACTAGCATTTCAAATCCGTGTCAGAGTTTGCGTTCTAGATTGAAGCCTAAAATACACAGAAACTTAGATTTGTGATTTAATACTATGCTAGTACAAGATAAAAATTGTATACAAAAAATGTCTGTCTGATAATAATTCAAATCACAAAAGTAGCACGCATTATAATTTTATCACATGTTCATTGTTCAATTGGACTACTTCAAGTTCAACTTCAACTTCTCTACCGCACCCCACCCTAATGGATGATTATTTGCAGGGCTGACGAAATTAGACACCAAGGGTGCATGAAGTGACTCAAAAATCTTTTACCGCGGCCGAGGTTCGAACCGACTCTCTGCCACACTCGCAATCCGAAGTCCGCGACTTAGACCACTCGACCACAACATTCGCCTACATTTATTACCCACTATAACGCTGATTCAATCATTTGCACTGCCAAATCAGTAACACCCATTTTGCATTCATCCGTAATCTTTGACTGTAGAACATGAACGTCTGAGCTAAACAGAGCATTTACAAACCACGCGCATAACTGTTCCAATCGGCATGAAATGTCAATAATGTTCTTAGATCAAGAACTGTTTGAGAATTTTAGTGCCTCTTAGGATCCGCAAAAACAAGCCTATATTAGTAATGTGGAAACTGTGAGACAACGTTTTCATCACTCTACATCTCCCAGTTCTCGCCAATAAAATTAGGCCAAGATCATCCCACCAGCCAATATGCATCGTTAAAATATCTCAACAACTCTATGAACATCATCGTATAAAGGCCACATGTAAGGTAGATGTGTAACGTTCTTCGCTCGCATGTATTAGAACCGGTTTGATGTCTCGTAATCACGACGGGAGGCTTCTCAGCTGTGTTTGGCGAGAATGAAATATCAGTTTGGGGGTTGGATACGCGATCGGGGGATGAGCCACTGCTGTGGTCGTCCACTTGCCCCCCACTGCCCCTCCCACTCGCTTCCTCCTCCTCCAGGTCCTCGTCTTAACAGAAATGATCAATATTCAGACGATCAACATTCTAGCACAAAAGCACAAACACCAAATCAACACAGACTCACAACAATGACAGAAGAAATTCTAGTAACAAGCCTACGACAAATTGGACAAACCATATAATTCACAGCTATGCAGTACTGAAATACCTACACGAAAGAAAATGAAAAAAATACCGCGACAGGCACCAGTAATAGACATAACGGAAGAAATGCAAATAAGACGAACGCTTGCACAACTCTGAACAGACCGAGAGATTAGCCCTTACTGCTCACATACAAATACAAAATAGACCGACAGACACACGCATCACAGTGCCCAGTGCCCACAATACACAACTGACTTACACACAACCACAGACAGCCTAGATATTATACATCATAGACCAATCATTTTTACAAAAACCAAAAAGATCTCAAAGATTCATCGGTCAATTTTATATAATTTCGTCAAACAAGAGAAATAACTCAATTTTGGCTACAGTGCCGGTGAGAAATATTAATTTCTTTATTCGCCTCTTAGGCGAATTAAGAACACTTAGCAACAAAAAATAAAACACATGAAAAACACAAAGATCTAAATAAAATGACATTGTTCCAAATTTAAATTCAACAAGCTCCAAATTGCATGAATTGCATGCAGTAAGCATGTCATGTAATGTAATGTAAGCATTGCATGTAAGCCACCACTGATAGCAGAGTAACCTAGTCGACACTTATCGTAAAGTCTTCCTCGAATTTTCGCAAACAAGTCAAAGAACATTATTAATATACAATGCAAGAGAGGAATGAAACCAATTAGAAATCTATATTGAATTTGCTCCAAATTGCACTAATGATTGCAATCGCACACAGTAACTAATACCTACCAATGCTAGCAGAGTTGGTCCAGTCGACACTGAGCCCACTGTGAGCTCTACGCAGCCGCACCAAGACCGCGTTCAGTAGAGCCATTGTCGCTTCCATCAGTGAACTCCTGGCTTGACCGTCAACTTTACTCTGAGCGCCGGCCGGGGAATTTCTGCTTGAGCTGGCTTCCGTGTCGCTGACAATTAAAGTTGCACAAATTAACAATAGTGCTGAAGCTGTACATAGTGCGATTATTTTTATTAATGACAGAGAAAACTGAAATATCGGGTGATAATACTAAGGACTGGTTTTTTTTTAAAGTTAGTAATGAAAGTTATCAATGGTGCAGGTTTGGGGAGCCCTTTGAAAAAATGGGAGGGCTGAGGGGGGGCCAAAATGCCCTTTCAAATACCTGTTTGCTTGTACCTGCCTTTTCTCCTCCATACAACATATTAAATGCATAGCTTTTATCACTGTGATATAAAACCCTTTAGCAATGAATAGTATTCTCCGTATAAAATTGATTAGGCCAACACGGGCCAGCATCGGCCGACATAGGCCAGCACCGGCCAACACAACACGGGCCAACATCGGTCAACAAGGGCCAGTACCGGCCAACGCGAGCCTTAAAAAAGTCGTGTGGAGCAAAAAGTAAGTTGTCCGGAGCATAAAATCAGTTGTCTAAGCATTAAATAAGTTGTCGGCAGCAATATAGTAAGGCCCAGAACGGGCGTTCCCCCTGCTTCATTGCCTAAGGTACCAGAATGCCGTTCCGCCTTATTTGGAGGTGCCGGAACTGCGCTCCGGCCCGTTCTAACTCAAATCGAGCACTGACCGTTATCAAAATCAGATCAATTTCTTTTTCTGTACTGCCAGATAAGTCGTTAAATATGGCACATAAAAATTTAATTTAACGCACATAAAAATTTAATTTAACGGCAAAGCTCCACACTCACTTCGTTCTTCCCCAATGACCATTCCAGCATGTGCTCTCATTCTCCGCTTCAGCTGCCACCCTTTCACACAGACTCTCGGGCAAAGTCCCCCAGAGGTTCGACAGAGACTTCAGTTTCTGCTCGCCGTCGTGGAGGAGCTGTGAATAAATGGCGCGAGAGCGAGTCGATGCCCTGGAGGTCTGTGCGCCTGGCAGTGTGCTTGTCCTATTGGCTGCCCTGGACGTCTGTGCGCCTGGCAGTGTGCTTGTCCTATTGTCTGCCCTTCTCTTCGACATCGTTCTCGGGCTGCTGTACTCAGGCTGTCCGCAACCTTGAAAAACCTGCAACATTAATCGGGTATAATAAAGTATAATGACATTAGTTTCATTCCATCGAACAATTCTGGCGGGTACAAAAGCTTAATTAATTATAAATAAACAGCGGCATAAAAACGCCTAATCATTTAGGCTTTGAATAAAATACCATAAACTAAAAATTAGCTTAATTTTTTTTTTTTTATTGCAATTCGTGAACAACAGGCAACCATGATATTATACAATATAAAAACATATTTAAATACATATCTATTGTACACATAGTAATGGGAGGCTTGCATGTGAGGTCACTCGTTCAAATTCAGCTTCATTTGACACATTCACAGCCGCGCCTACTAGAAGCAAAGCCCAATCTTAGCATATATGCTTCTGGGTCATCGTTGACTCTGCACTATAGTAAGACGGAGCCCGAAACACAACCAAAGATTTGAGAGAATCATTTTCACACAAGAACCGCCAATACTTCCATATAACAGCCAACAAAATTGTGAACTTCATCAATGACATAATTTTGCATAAGCTTAGCCTACCTGATTGGATATCGATTCGGCATTTTCCTGATAGATCATGATGGCGTCCGATATGACGACCTCAATGGGTTCGATGACGCTCTCAATGCTGAAGGGTCCCGCGAGACGTGACGTCACCTTGAGCATTTCATCTGCAGCACACAATCTAAACTTTATAAAGCATTCATTTGTATATTACCCATGTTATAGTAAAAAATTAAAAATTAAAGCCGTTATTAAATAATAAAAGTCACATACCTACCTCGGCTATAGCTAGAGCCTAATGTGCGTGTTTGGTTTTCAGCAAATAAAAAAGCAATGCTCGAAACATGAAACCTATTCTATAAGTCAATCAAATGTTTTGTCTCTGTATCATCCGTCTCTATTATGCTTAACGTCCGTTTTGTGAGTCGGTATCTAAAGCATTGAATTCATGTAAATTCAATATTAATTCAATTTCAGTTATTATCGCTGGATTTACTCCATTGATGGCAAATTTATCAGGCATGTCGAGAGGGGGTTCAACCCTCCTTAATGAATTTTCGACCCATTCTGACCCGTGCATAGATAGGGCTAGGGCAGGGGCATAAAATTACCAAGTTTGTGAACGCAGGATCAGCATTTGTGCTTCATTCCCTTGACAGCCCCTGCCGAGTTTGTCGCAAAACCACTCTTCCTTACCTATGTATGTGTTCCAGAGTCGTTCAAGTGGCGAGTGATGCTTGAGGCAGGCCTCGAGTACTGTTAGGCAGTAGCCCGTGCATGGCATCCTGTTAGGCTGCCCGCTGCAGTAGGGGCAGTGCAGCAGTCTCGCCATCTCGCCGGAACATGACCGGGTGAAGTTGTGCTGAAAACAATTTAACATGGGTCTCAACCAGGCAAATGTTATCTACAGTGAACAGTAAAGCCTCATTGATTAAAATTTGAGAAGATATATAGGCCTACTAAAATTTTAAGACAACGGTCTAAAACCGCATGTCAAGATCTGTAGGGGCCCATATAAATTATGATCACCTAGTCACTACTCTGTCTTTCTGATAACCTGGAATCTGAAATTAGTTTTCACAAACTGCCTATTGGCAAAACAGAGCTGCTATTCTCTATTGAAATGGCCACGTTTCCTTTAGAAAATACTCTGCGAAATTAGTTAGTGGTCGGATAGCAGTCCAAAAAGCTATTGGGAAAACAGAGAGCTATTTGAATTGCCACTGCTCTTTTAGAAAATAACTGTAAATTAATTAGTAATCCGATAACAGTTCAAAATATACTCCCCAGGATCGGTTGCCAATTAAAAATGCCATCGCCGATAATTAGTTAGTAGTTACCCATGGGCTATCGCAACCTCCTAGATCTTAACCAATATAATTGCGTTTACAAATATTTGGCTTAAGTTTCAGTTCAGGTTTAATGATGTCAAAGATGCTGCCCGGGGGTAAGGCTGCAGGTAGCGGTAGGCCGCAGGCATATTCGCGATCGCCGTGATATACTTTGGCCTCAAGTCAATTAGATTCTTGGAGTCGGGTGAATATATCAAGAGTGCAATCGCTGCGAATCGCACTAAAAGTCTAGAAACTTTATTAACCTTACTTCATTTATAAACGCAACTGCTTGGCTTGCCTAACGCAATCATGAGAAAAAAAGCAAATGTTACATAAGATAGGCCTATTCGGTTACTTCTAAAGTACTGATTTTTTTCAACAAAAGCAAATAAATTAACTTGGTCTCCAATTATCTCAAAGAGTTACAGGCCTAGCTATTCAGTATCTGCAGTAAACTATGGATCTATATACAATGTAAAAGTCAAGATAAATGTTTTTTGGAATTATTTGAATAACAGCAAAATCAGTCCTTTATCAATGAAGCGCTAGGGGTTAGAATTCATTTCCGTAGCGTTATAAATAGCCTACATTGCTGTTTGGAAATTTTCTATCCAACATCGCCTAGCCTGCAACATTCGAAAAAGAACTTTAGCCTACGTCATATTACTCTAGACTTCTTGATAAAAGATTACACTCGAGGTCAAGCTGCAGATATCCAATGGGACCAAAATGTTTGTTAGTGGATAAAAGTTCTGTTAGTGGATAAAAGCCTGCATCGCTCGAGTAGCCATACAAGCAGCAACACATGTACAACAGTTAAGTGGCCATACGCATGAAACATCACATGAAACATCACGTAAAAGTAGTTTAACTGCTAAACCAATATTTGACTTATGGCATAAATGGCTCAAAAAAATCCAAAACCCTTTTTGCACAGTGAGTATTGCGTCAAACAGAGTCCATGTCGTTCGCAAAGCAATTAGACAATAATTCAATGAAAAAATATGAATCTAAATTATCAAGGCCAAAACAATTATTTATTTTCCATCTAAGTCCACTCAGCAAATTTACATTTAGCGATAATGTTTTCTAATATAAACAATTTTGGTAATCAAAAAGCAGGAGAAAGTCAAGTAAAGCTAGTTACTTTATCTACGAAAACGTTTAACAACCATGCTTTCGATTATCATAATGACAAAGACAAATGCCAAAGGTCTAGATTCTTTTACAGCAAAAAACAGTCTGTTAAGCCAGTGCAGTGTAATATAGTGCAATTTGCCCCATGGCGCTGCAGTTTCAAAATAAACAGTGCGAATTCCCTGAAGCATCCAAACAGGCTTTAACATAACGTCGACAGATCATATATCGCTCTACTTCTATCCTTCACACCGGCGTTGCATCATAGATTATGTTAAGGACTTCTCAGTAGTCAGCACATGTATTATAAATGAGAGTTTTGAACGGCTTTCGTCTGCATAGTGATCCGGTGCTCGGTCGGTGCAGAAATAATAATAATTGTTTAACGCTAAGACAAATGCCGGCAATGGGATCTACAGTTTTTAAAACTGACAAAGTCAAAAAGTCAGTTTTATAGGAATCGTTCTTTGGCATTGTAACTGAAAGCGAGGCAACAAAACACAATATATAATGCAAATGATTATTTCAGCACGATTATATTCATACTTTGCAATGAAGCACGTTTAGAAAAGATAATTTGATTCATCTTGTTTTGATGAAAGCAGATATTTTTCAAGATTATTATTTGCCTTGTGCATTAATCATATTTGTGCTACAGGCAGCACTCCCAATCAAAGTATGAGTAGGCCCAATACCTAAAGGCTATACTTAACTTAAGGTTAACTTAATATGGCAATATTATATATCAAAAGTTTATTTTATATGGTTATCTTTAGAAACAACCCGGTTGATGTTTTCTGCTATGAGTATTAATGTTGTTTCTTGTCTATCTTGAATGAATCCAGATAAGAAAGTATGGCGCTCTTGCAGCTCAGTGAATAAGCCATTGCAGCTTTCACCATTTAATATTATAATACAAACAAAAATATGATGACACACACTGTGTGTGTCATAAATGATAACAGAACAACTAACGTACTGTTATAAAGTTGACGGTGCAATATAGAGGCTGGGCCCACAGGCTAGACGACTTGATGGTCGCATAGTGCACTGTTGCTGCTTATTTCAACATTCATTTCAACATTCATAGGTCAACTAGCTTTCTCATGATATCGAAGCTCGTTCTTTAACAACGTTGGGTAAAAATGAAAGGTACATGTATGCGTGTCGAGTGCTCAACTCAGTAGTTCAATAATAGTCCGAAAGCAGAAGCTAATCTACAAAAAATCTTCAAAAGGAACATACAACCATAGACAACGATGCATTCAAGTATTAAGCTTTAGCCGCACTTACATGCCACGACACGAACAAGGGGGCACTTTCACAGCAAGCAATGAAGTAGCACAATGGTGTGTGCAGTCAAAGTCATGTGTTGATATGTACATTGGCTAAGATCGACGTTCAGCTATGCAGCGTTTACAAAAAGCACTGTGATAAGTAGTGAAGCTTCGCTTCACACCTGACTTTTCCATCCTTGGAGCGCAATAGCAAAACATTCTGTCCAGGAAAACAACCGTTGCAAAACTATCGAAAACTACAAGCCCCATGTTTTATCACGCACCAAAAACCAGTAAATAAGAAAACATATAAAATATTAGAATAATATTAGGTTAATTTTTATCCAACACATCCATGATGCAGAACCGAGCCAAACCTTAGTGATATCCTGCAGCACCTCCCTCCCCACCACCAGTCCCTGAGAGAACATCCGTGCCGCAGTGAAAGCTCGTCTGATCTGCATCGACAGTTTGAGCGGGACGTCACCAAAAGGCCTCAGCACATCCATGTGCTCCGTCACGCAGCTCAGATACGTATCACTGAACGCATACTGGGCGTTCAGCAGCGCAAACATCCTACGCATCAGCTGCGTGAAGAACGAGTCTACTGTGACAGTCAGTTGGACGTCGGCGCCGCGGTAGAAAGAGAGGAGTTGGCGGAAAAGATCGATGAAGATCTCAGAGTTTTGCTGGAAGAGTTGGCCGTAGGTTAGAGTGAACATGTCGTAGAGGCTCCGTTTGGATATGTCGATGAGCTGCGTGCAGTAGTCTGCAACAGTGTCATACTCAGTGCAGGCCTCTCTGCAGATACTTTTCACCCTAGTCCATGAATGCTCATTTTTTTACGTTTCCATGAATGGGGGGCCTGCCAGGCCCGTACTTTAAAGTCCGCTTCAAAAACAATAGAATGAAT
>JAQIWG010001734.1:0-23085 GCA_034695025.1 Chamaedrilus cognettii | reverse complement strand
CCGGCCTGCCCGGCGCGTACGCAGACACGAGTTCGGCGAGGTAGCGTGGTTGACCGGTCGCCAGAACCTTGTGTGTGTAGTGTTGCCGAATTGTTCTCAAACACCATTATTTTATCAAAGTCTTTACAAGGAGAACTGGAACTCGCGTGTCACATTGATAAACGACTGATCAATTTAAAAGCTGGGCTCTGTGAAGCAGTCGTGTTTCAGACGCGACGACTGTCTGCTGTAACTAATTTTGAGACTTTATTGCCTCAAAATTAGCTTTAGCAAAACGTTCCCCTTATAGACTAAGGCAGGCATTTGAGACAGCTAAGGGGCGGCGTATCATTCAACATTGATTGCATATATAACAATATTCCTTGTAAGCATGAGTTATTAATATTGCAATTTGAACCCCAGTCCGAAATCTAATACAGTTAAAATACAATAAAAAATATATAATTAAAACTATTCTGTTGAGTAACCGAAATATATCTGTGATTGTTAGTCACGTTCCTGATTGTCAGTTCTTACTATAACAGGCATTTAGAAGCATTATGCTGCATGTTGGTCTGACTCTTGATTAACTTTCCTGATGTTTGTCCCGATGATTGACGCGCGGTTGGTGCGTTCAGCGCTGCCACACTCGTGCTCTAGTGCAGATATTAATAAATCTGTTGCGTGGAGTGGGCAGCAGGGTATTGATCAAGCCCCCCGCCCCCAGGTAGCAACCCCCAGCCGCGCCCCCCCCGCCCCAAAGTAGGAGTCTCCCCGTCTTGCCCCCCCAGTAGCAGTCCCTCCGTCCCCAGGTAGCAGCCCCCCGCCCGGGCCCCCCTCACTCCTCCAAGTAGGAGCCCCCCCGCCTCGCCCTCCCAGTAGCAGCCCCCCCCCGCCCCCCAGGTAGAAGCAAGCTCCCACTCAGCCATGCACAGCACACGCCGCGATATTAATCATTGCGGAATGATTTGAGCAATAAGGAAAGATTGATGGCAGGGGAGAAATGGACATGGTACGATCTGATGTAGGCTGCCGGGGGCAACTCGGCCCTTCATCAGAAGTCACTGAAAATGTGAAAATAAATCTAATAATTTTTTTGGTATTTAAAAGCGATGATTGTTTACTAATTTTTTTGTTTTCGTTATTTATAATGGCGTTTCAAAGGAGGTTTGTTTTAAATTTATAACAATTTAAAATCTTGGCTTTCTAAATCAGATTTTTTCGCTTACTGCATGGAGCACCATCTCCTTCATCTCCTGTTGATCAAATTTTGTTCCAAATTTTATTTGTAGGCATCATAGTGGCCTCAGTTACAATTGGCAGGAGGGTATAATGATCGTGTGTAATTTGGACACGATCGCTGTGACTCCACTTCAAAGCTGAATTGTTACAGAAACAAAAATGTTTCCAGACAAATTATCTCAATTCTAATATTAAAAATATCGTACACAAAGCGTAAATCATATCGAAACCTAAACTTTTAAACCTACTCTTATTGTAACTATGAACTTAGCCCAAACTCAAAAATTTTACATTTGGTCATGTGCCTCAGTTTTGTGGGTCAAATTATAGGCGCGTAGGGGCCCGCGCAGGTTTGGGGCGCTATAATCTTGATTCCAGCTGAGCGGAGCTTTCCCTCCGCGTGTGCCGTCTCTAGGCAACGCGCCGCTCACTAAGCGCGCCGCCTGCCGAGCGGCGGCGCCCGCTCGAAACAGCCGAGGGATCGTTGTTGACCGTTCGCTGAAGATTTTCGATTTTCTTTCATGACGCATTGTGAGGGGGTGATATACGTTGGCTTAATTATGGGAATAAACGTTGGCTTAATTATGGAAATAAAGTCGAGATTTTATCGGGTGACGTTGTAATAATTTGATGTAAAAAAGATAAATTATTGCGATAATAATTGGAAATGAGACTGTATCGCGATGGATTGATTTTATTAATAAGTCCGTGGTGTTAAGGGCTGTGTGGAAACGATCGCTAATAGTAGGCCTGGAGAGACTTAACAGTGTTTGCACATTTATCACTGTGGAATGTTGAGGTTTTGTGTAGCATTGTATCAGATTGGTTCACATTGTTTCAAGCAGTTCATAACACAATCACACAATCACACACCCGATCACACAATCACACAATCACACAATCACACACCCGATCGCACAATCACACAATCACACAATCACACACCCGATCACACAATCACACAATCACACACCCGATCACACAATCACACAATCACACAATCACACAATCACACAATCACACACCCGATCACACAATCACACAATCACACACCCAACCACACAATCCACAATCACACAATCCACAATCACACAATCACACACCCAACCACACAATCCACAATCACACAATCCACAATCACACGATCACACATCCGACCACACAATCCACAATCACACAATCACACACCCGACCACGCAATCAGTGACAATCCAACCACGATCACATGATTACATCACCAAAATTCATCGGATTACAATTGTTTACTGCACCAGATGTCAATGCTAGATCCAGCAAGTGTACGAAGTAGGGAGCGGCGGGCGCAATTACCTTTATCATGGGCCCAGTCATTAATCGCAGGGAGGGGGCGGCCTGGAAGTGCGGGTGATTGACAATTTGACAGGTAGAATATCCCGCACCTCGGGTAATGAATTATTGTCTCGGTACACGACTGATTATCCGAGTACGAGTGCAAACCACTTGATAAACGTGCGGCCCCTTCAGCGTCTGAGCTGCCACCCAATAGCCATTATGCCTCTGAAACTGACGTTAAAGTGCCTAAGGATTTGATGTAACTTAGGCTGTGGTTTCTGGAAGGGGGGGGGGTGTTACAAATTTTCAGTGATGGTGGTGAAGTTGATTTAGAGTTTAGACGATTGTGAATGGGGTGACATCTAAGTCCATGTTTTCGGTGAGTTTTTTTCTCAAATTTCAATTTATTTAATTGTTTGAAAATTTATAAAATAAAGATTACAATCATAGTACATAAAATATCAGACGGAAAATTACCTAGAGTCCTCAAGAGTAGTTAGATAGTTCTTCAAATACAATTTTAAAGAAATCTAAAATAATAGAACAAAAAATGGTCACACAAATAAAATTTCTACGCTAGTGTCTAATTTTGCAAGAACTGTCAACCCCCCTGAGGCGATCCGAGAATCGAGAAAAAAAAGAATTTGAAGAATTTTTATTGATTTCTCTGACTCTATTTTCTAAGATTAAATCTGCAAATCATCACAAATAGTTCTGCTTCTTCGATTTTTCTGAACTCCAAGTCGAATATTTTAGTTAAAATGCACTTTGCGACTTTGTAACTGCGTCTTTGTAACTTTGCGAATTTGCTTAGCAACTCAGCCACTCCAGCCTCCTTCTCGACACGCAGCGAGCCTCGACGAGTCTGTCTGGCATGGCGCTATTTTGAAGCCTTTTTCATAATTTTTCTTCACAATAATGCAGCAAAACCAATGAGGTAGTACGTTCTGTAACAATAATTCAATTATTGCCAGGCGTTCCCGGATGGCCGAGAGGACGGGACGCTGATAGGCCGTGGGGGGGGAGTGGCACTGAGGGGGAGGGGCGGGGACAGCGCGGGGGTGCCGCCCCTTGTCACTGGGGTTGTCCTGTTGGTTGGAGCGTTGGGCGGACTGTTGGTGGTCTTCTGTGTCCTGCTGTGCTGCAAGTGCTGCTTGGGCCGCGGCGTCATGCTCAAACGGTCTGTGCGCCGCACGCAACAGTTAAACATTACATTTACAAATGTTTGCAAGTAAATCAGTTAATGTTTATTATATTATTAATAGTGAATTATTTATTGTTTTATGTTCTTTATATATAGTAAATATGTTTTGTTGATCAGTTTTTTGGTTGAACGTATATTTTAGAATTTTATATCATTGTAACTAGGCCTACATCGGAGAGGATATATACTATTTAACGTGAATTTTAACTTGATTGACATATCCCAGGATGCAAAACATTTCAAACAATTAATTTCTATTGCTAAAAATGCACTAGCTGACGTGCTCGCTTTATGAAAGCCATCACACTAGAAATAAATTTATTCAAAGTATACCAAGTAAGCAGCATTCTTGATAGCGTGACACTCGGCCGACGTGATTTCTCGTAAGTTTAATGTTTTTTTTTATGGCTGTAGGCGTCGTCCGTCAGACGAGCGCCAGTGGCCATGGCCCGATAGGCCGGACGCTAAGCAGGCCAAGTATGACGTCACTGCCGCTGACGTCACGTCGCGTGACGGAGCGCACGCTTATTCAGCGGCTGGCCGTGCGGAGATCACGACAGTCATCATACAGGTTCCAGATACGCTCAGGTAATTTATTTATTCAGCGGCACTTGTCTTAAAGCCCATTGCTCGACCTCGATTTAAATGTGAACTAGCGTCAGGTTAATTTTATGGTTTGAATTATCAAATGGGACTCCATGAGAGTATTTTACTGAATTATCTCAATGATTAGTTTGTACCACCAAGTCAAACTGAAGTCAATTCGAAATTCAATCGAGGTCGAGCAATCGGCTATTTCGCATTTAGTATTACATTATCCGAATTAATTCAATTTTCTATGGCATTAAATGTATTAAGGGCCTAAGGAGTTATAGAAATGATATTATACAATTATTAAAGTACAAGCGAATGCAAAAATTCAAAATATTGAATTACAAGCGATTTGTAGTGATATATTTGATTCATCTAGGACACAGCGCTGTTGTTTTAGAGTTATATTAGCCTTTGAACGTAGTTGCGACTGCAGGAATGTTTGTTGATGATGACACTCGTTTCTCACATTATCTCTGCATAGACCACGACGGCATTTGTCGGTAATGACATTTTTTAGGATTTTTTTCATTGCCCTTTTTCGTATTCTCATTTTTGCAGCATTTGAGTTATTTAAAATCAACAATGTTTGTTTGCCGGTATAAGCCTTGCCCTTCCCTCATTGCATGAGGATGCTGTGGAACACCCACATGTCATGTATTATGGGACGTCTGGGACGATATCGACCGCTGTCCAACTGTTGAACGGTCCAGCGGACGCCATGTTATCGTTCAACTAATTTTAGCCCGTCTGTGGCCTTGAAGGCCGTCATTAATTGTCCCTCGTTGAGCCTCTCGGGGACGTGCTCGGCCGTTTCATGTGTTGCAATGGGGATTACTTCAGTGGCTTTGGGTTCATCCGTGGACATGTTGGATATATAATGCCCACGTTATGTATGCCCACGTTATATGCCCACACACTGTGCCCACGTATGAAATGGCTCACCAGTTTGACATCGTCTTGAGCGTTTGGGTTGAAATAAAGCATTGTCAGATAAAAGTGAACCCGTTCTTATTGATAATATTCTTTCCAATATTAAAATTGCAGGTTTCTTAAGTATGTAGCGTGTGTGAATGTGAATTTTGTGTTCACAGAAACGCTGAGGTAGAGCTATCAGAAGAAAC
Organism: Chamaedrilus cognettii; assembly: GCA_034695025.1. Classification (NCBI taxonomy): domain Eukaryota; kingdom Metazoa; phylum Annelida; class Clitellata; order Enchytraeida; family Enchytraeidae; genus Chamaedrilus; species Chamaedrilus cognettii. The sequence continues at coordinate 17,634 of JAQIWG010001734.1, read as the reverse complement.
TACCAAGCTGACTGTTACGAGTGCACGTATGTATTCTGAGTACAATCATTCTTGCAATGTTAGGCTAGTTGAGTTATTATTCGTTAGGGTTGTGTAATGAGGTGCGAAGTGTTGCGCTACTCTGTTATGCACCGCTGCACATAGTACAGAGTCATTAAGGGTTATGCTCATATGAGTTTGCCATATCACATGAGATTTATTTCTATATGAGCATTCTATTATATTTAACGAACTTAAGGACCATGCTATAAATATAATATAGCGTTCTGTGTAGGTGGTGTGGACGCGGTGAGAAGACTCATCGATGATCCCGCAGCTAAGGCTGCGTTGGTCGACAAAAGATATTCCGGCAGGCGGTAATGAAAATTAACTTTTGAAATTTTTTCCATTGGCAAATAAATTATTTCTAACATCAAATATAATAGCAGAGATGTGAAATAGCTTCTGAGTCATAATTGATATCGAGGGTAATATCAATGTAGATCAGATTAGAGGATTATTCCAAGAACTATGCCTTATGACGCTACTGATGAGCGCTAATTATCAGGTTGACATTTAAATCTAAGTTTAGATGTCGTTTGAATAGTATCATTTATTCATTTCATTTATTCTATTCATTTATGAGTATAGTTTTAGCCTTACAGATAAATCTATACCAAAAGACAGGTTTCTTCAATCATCGGATGCCAAAATGTACTCTAAATCCTTTATGTTAATTATATTGAGGTAAATACATTATCTCAAATACAATTAAAAAGGTCACAGGGAAATATCTTATTGAAAATTAAAAGAGCATAGTTTTGGCAGACGAATGCGTGAAACCAGCAGCCAATGTGAAATATATATATCTAGAGGTTAGATTGATATACCTTCCCTACTTAAGGCACTTCTAAAGCGATCAGCTTCCATGTTATGGGTCACTGGGTGTAACCGGTTACAGTAACAGCATAATCAATAATCTTCTTCTTCTTATTGCTGTGGCAATACGTAAGCTGCATGTTATAATGATGTCACCATCAGTGCGATTGTTGCCTGCAGACACACGGATGGCGAGTACCAGATCGGCTATCAACTCAAACCTCTCCCTGAATCATCGCCGTCACGCATCCTCGGCCTGCATCTCCCCATGGGACCCCCTCCCGGCGCATCATTGGACAGCGCCCGTCCAATCAGACGCGTCGATGACGTCGTCGCTGTGACGTTACACGACGACATCACAGTCGTATCGGAAACGACGCCAATGTTGTGCGACGGGTCGGGTTGTATGCCTTCCATCCAGATTGTGACGGAACTGACGAATGGCGCTCCTGTTCACCGCGAGGTGCCTGGGGCTGCAGCTGCAGTGGTGGACCTCACCAGGGTTGAGTCTCTCGACCAGTCGCATCAAATCGTTGTGGATAATGTAGCGGATGAGTCTCAGATAGCTTCTTCAGATCAGATTCACAGCGTTACTGAACAAAGTCAAATTTCTCTTTCAGAGACGTCGCCGTTGTTTACATCCGATGCATGTTTGCGACTTTCGTTCTCTGATGCCCCTCGGCACACATCGCCAGATCGCAGCTCAGCTGAAGTCGATCCGCCGACGTTCAACACACCGATTGTCTCCAAGCTCACACTCACAGCGATTGCATCTCCGGAGTCACTGGATTCCACGATCTTTCCGACACAGAAGCACGATTCTACCATGCCATCACTCAAGCGGGAGACAATAGTCGAGGTTTACCCCCATCCCCAGTTGACCGTAGTCCCCCCTGGCACCCCCCAGTGTCGTACTGACCTCGCGCCGCCCCCCGCCCCCCGCCTCCCCCTCAGCGTATCCGACCACGAGCTCGTCGTCAAGGCAACGAGAGTTCCCCCCCGACAGCCGCTCGTCCGGCGAGAGATCGAGAGCGCCGTCGATCGCTGCGGCCACGCGGCAACGCGACTGCGCGCGGCTTCCGCGGCGGATCGATCGGGTCAGGCGGACGCCACTCGGGGTGAGACGGGGGGGAAGGGAACGGGGAACGTGGGGGCGGGGGACGGAAAACGGTTTCAAAGCGTTCCAGACCTGAGAAGGTGTTGCGTGAAACCAGGACTGCACTCCGAATTTGCAATTCTAATCGAGCGCGTCGCGCGGAAACGCAAGTCGCATGAAGCGCATCAGCAGCTCGCTGCGTCCTCCGACCGCTGCTGGAGCTCCACGCAGACCCCAACCGTGGCGGCCCACCCTACCAGCCCCCTCCAGCCCCACAGCCCCGCCGAGCACCCCCGCCTGGTGCAGACCATCTCGGGGGAGGTGTCGCGCGAGCTCTGGGGTCTGCGCGCGCTGCTCGAGCGAACGGACGAAAGTCAACAAGACTCGGACGACGACTCGGAGATGCGCTCCGCCGTGACCGCATCCGAAGACAAGGTCTCGTCGACCGGAGACGCATCGACCGGAGAAGCGTTACCCGGAGAAGCGTTAACGGGAGACGCTCTGACCGGAGACGCTTTGACTGGGGACTCGGTTTCGCAATCTGACGAGCAGACGACTGTGGAGCACAGCGACTGCAGTGTCGTCGGCACGATCCCGGACAAATCCGCACGATCCGGTGCATACGCGTCTGCACGCCACATGTCCACCGCGAAGGAAGCGGTTGAATCAAAGGCGGCAGATCCATCTGTTGCGAGATCGCCGGTAGAAGATACGTCTGACTCGCATCGTAGAGTTCCGAGCGTGCGAAGGCAAACGTATCGCAATGCTATCGCAAAGCGTCACGAGCAGCAGCTGCAGCAGCAGCAGCTGCAGCAGCAGCAGGAGCAGCTGCAACAGCAGCAGCAGCAGCGACAAGACCTGCCCCTCCCCCGCGCCCCCGCCGCAGGGGATGGCAGCTCCTCAATCACCGACACCGAGAGCAGCGTGTCGTTTGAGCGGAGCGCTGGGGGGGCGAGCAGCAACCCCGCGACCTCCGTCGACTCGTTCCGGTCGAGCGGGGGCAGCACAGACAGCGACGGGCACGGAGGGCACCGGCTGGAGCAGCTGAGGGGGGACAGCGGGTACAAGTCTCTGGAGGCTCAGCTGTCTCTGCAGCACGGCACCTGCAGGTATGCTAGATCTCACATCAGGGGCAAGGTCTGGGTGTATGATGTATGATCTAGTGCAAGGTGTGGGCCTGCTGCTTGACATTCAACTAGATTTTGTCTTTTAACACAATACATTATTTGAAAATATATAATAACATCTCCTCCATTGCAAACACGAATCCAAAATTTGTAGGGCAAGTTCACAAACGTTAGTACGATAATGCTTGCAAATCATGAAAAGTTCAGGTTCATCACTGACTGTTTATTGTATATACTGAATATTTATTCATGTTTACGAATTACTCATTTACAGAATTTTAGAATGTTGCGTGGTTAGATAGTTCATCAACATTGCCCCCGTGTTTATCGCAGGTTTGAGCGTCAGACGTTCGTCCCCGACCAGTCTCGGTCCATCCGTGAGGACGAGGTTGCCACCCCCGCGATCCGACCCCTCTTCGCGCCCCTCCCTGACCTCAAGACTAGGGTCGCGGGGGGCGCTGGGGGTCAGGGGGTGACAGCCCTGCGGCGCCACTCGGCAGGGGGAGCCCTGACGAGCAAGGCGGCAGAGAAGAAGCGAATCTTGTACAAGTTTGAGCGGCAGGCCGTGCAGAATAGCGACAGCGTCGTGCTGCAGGATGCTGCCGCGGGAACGGGAGGGGGAGGAGTGGGGGGAACGGGAGGGGTGGGGAGGGCAGAGGACGCCATTGGGAACGATGGGGGAGATAGACCGCAGCAGCAGCATCACTCGCATCATCATCATCATCACCGACACATGCACCAGCAGATGTCGCTTCAGCACTCCTCCCATCATGAGCAGCAGCAGCAGCAGCAGCACGCAGCAGTCCACAAGTCTTCGTCGCTCTTCTCGCGCCTGCTCAAGTCGCACACGCGCGCAGCCCCCGGCGCGAGTAGCGCTGCGTCGCGCGCGGCGCGCGTGCAGCGCGACTACAGCGTGGACGAGCGTACCGACGCGCTCTTCAACAAGTTCCTCGAGCACGACCCGGCCTTTGACACCAAGCACACGCTCTGCGTGGCGCCGCGCAGGCGCTCGCCCCACGGGGGCGGGGGGGCGCGCCGGCACCGCCCCAGACCTCCGCAGGAGGGGGGGGAGGAGAGGGAGTTAGCCCCGGGAGGGGAGAAGGGATCGGGGGGGCGGCGGCGCAAGGGGGCGCAGCTTCATCACGCAGATGAGGGCGATGTCCAGGCAAAGACGGCGGTGTTAGGTGGATTTCCAGAAATTTCCGGGGTGTGCGGCAACGTGGGGGGGATCGGGGGGGGGCTTCAGAGGGCTGTTTCGGCGCCAGAGAGCTGTGCAGGGGTGCGCGTGGGGGGAGCGGCGGGGGCCCTGAGCCTTCTGCAGGGGGTGGGTGGCGCGAGCGTCGAGGGGTATAGGGGACTTATGCAGAGGAACATTCCGGTCATTCAGCTGACACAGGATGAACCCGATGCTGATCCACCCCCTCTTGCAGGTGGGCAGGGGGGCCAGGGAGGGCAGGGGGGACAGGGAGCGGCGGGTCAATCGTCCTGATTGGAGTTTGTCTCAGAAAATTAGGCTGTGACATACGGAGGGGTCGAGTGGTTTTGAATTGAGTCCGCTCTCTGAGGCTCACTGATTCAATATGGATCTTATCTTTGGGGTACCTGCAGTGAATGGTTCGTGCTGACTCGGAAAATTGGCAAATCAGTGCACTGACCCCTCTCCTTAAATAGATGCGCATAGATTTCCCTCTGTGGTACATGTAACGTATCTCCTCTGAATTCAACACCCCAAGTGCGTCAGTGTAATGAATTCTATATGGAAGGTTTTATGATTGAAGATGTAGGCTAGGAAAATTTGCTGTAAAACTTGCTATGAATTGTACGCGGACTGATTCTTGGCGCGTAGTTCAAGCTCTGTAGTGCAGGCTGTTGAAGAATTGTTGGCTAATAGATTGTTTATATCATGTGCATGAATCGCGTTGTTGATTAGTATAGGAGATTGTAGGCCTGTTTCTTGTATTTATGGAATTGAAGTTGCATTTATGGCTTGATTGACGGCTGATTTCGCTGTCCTAATCGTCTGTTATAGTGTATGCTTTAGTTAAATTTGAAATTACCCAAAATGGAGTCTCACTCGGTTTCTAGCAATTACTGAAGCCGTCGCAAATTTTGTTCAGGCTACTCTGACTTCTGTTCAAACGATCTCACTGTTCACATAATTGATCTCTGATCACATTGCTCAAATTCACTCCCAATGATAATACTATCCCTACTACTGTTGACCTGCCAGAAATATAGTGTTTATTTATTTATTGCAGAATAATATTGGTAGCAATATTAGTGGTTAACAAGCGACCAATTTCAAATAAATGTGTAGATGTAGAACATTCAGTTTCAAATGCCTATAACCATCTGAGATAAAACTTGTGTTGCTAAGCTTACAAGCCATCCCTGTATGGTCTATATCATTTGTTAGAAAATCACTGAACGGTGTATCAGATCAGTTAAGTTTTTGTTGATTCTTGGATTAGACAGGGTGTTTGCTTTCTTCTATGTTAGCCATGAGAATGCGTTTCTACATTAGGCCCTCTAGTGAGTGTTCTGCATGATGTTGTTTTGTTTTTGCTTTTTGTACAGGCTTATATTGTTTGTTATGATGATGCTTCTGATATGGTTTTTGCAAGATAAATCCAAGCCGTTGCAGGATAAATTTTTCTTCATGGTCATAGATCAAGGTCAAGGGTCATCTCTTATGCATTCGTTCAAGTTGTAACTATTGCGAATGGGCCTCATTTTTTATTTGCTTGGAAATGCATCGAATGAAATGAGGTTGCATAAAATCAGTGAGAACGTTTCCAAATAAGGTGATAGCCCTCAACGAACTTTTTCACGCTTCTTGGACTTTAGCTGGGAAACAAAGTGTCGACAGGACCGAACGTCAAGCTTGTTTGACTTTGAAGTGACAGCGGCAGAATACACTGGTAGCATCAACAGCCTACAGCTACAGCCAGCGCAGCCTCTACATACACTGCACAATGACATTGTAGACCTATCATAATAGGGCCTACTTGGTAATAGTATGATTCCAAGCAAGCTTGGTAGCCTGAGCAATGAACGTAATATATAGGCTATATATATGTGCTATAGGCTATAGGCTATATATATGTGCTATAGGCCAGTAATTAGCCTATAGTCGTGGCGTCTGGACTATGTCACGTAGGTCTAGCTGCATTACAAGGCGTCGTGCATAAGCCTAGGCTTAAGGTGCGAGTATAAAGTGCAAGGCCATAAGTCGCCCCATTATTCCCGTTAGAATACTCCTCGAGCATTATATTTGCCTGAATTTATATTTTCTGTCATGGTAATAGGCAAGGCAGCTCCAGCTAGGCTGGACAACTGGCACAGGCTCCTAACTCTCGACCCAGTGAAGCGAGACCCAATGCCTCAAATACAGGCCTTAACTCCAGGCGCCTCATTCGCGCGGGTGAAGCGGTTGATGCAACATGAACGTGTGTAACGGTTTTGCGGAGGTAAGGTGGATTCTTAAGACTAAGATTACAGGAAAATAATTAATGTACGCTATACTGCATTATTTTTGTATTTTTGAGGCGTGTCTTCTTGAGCAGACCTGTACTGATTAACCGAAGTGTGAAATTGTAGACTACGCTTATTAAGTTCTAGTTAATGAAAGCTAAATCTTAAATGTGGACTGGCTTAGTTTTTCTGTATCAAACAAAATTGTCAAAAGTTTGCATTTGCTAAATTTGCAATTTCAAAAGCTGGCGTATGAAAGCTAGATGTAGGCTAGATCAAGAATTTGCTTTTAACTTACAATGTGCATATAATTCTGCCTCAAACGACTACGAGTCCTATTACAAAACTTCATGAGGCTTCATTGCAGCACGGTTTTGATCAGGGCCTTCTTTGAATGTCATGCAATTTTGCAAGATTATAAATCATCGTTTCTTTCGTGTTTGTGTCCACAAGAAGTGTCCACACACAAAGTGTCTGGACAAGAAGTGCCCACACACTTTGTGTGTCCACAAGAAGTGTCCACACACTTTGTGTGTCCACAAGAAGTGTCCACAAACTTTGTGTGTCCACAAGGCCAAATTTGGTTTCAACTCTGTGAAGATTGATTTTTATGTTAGGCCTACGTACTTAATTATGAGATAGCTAAATGAGCATGAATGACTCTCTCTCGCACCCCCTTCCTCCAGGAGGAGACTCCCACGTAGGCCGGGTGACACGTGCGCCCCCACATCCCCCACATGGCAGGCCCGCCCTGCTTCACTTCAGCCTCCGCCGATCCTTTCAAGTCCGCAGTGACCTGGGCCCCGGGGGTCACAGCCCCTGCTGACCCCTCCAAGCCCGCAGTTACCTGGGCCCCGGGCGTCATAGCCCCCCCGGACGACGATGACGCTTTCTTCCAGCAGCCCCCGCGCAAGCCCTGCAAGTCCTTCTCAGTGGCAGCCCAGCGAGGCAGTCGGCTCCCGGGGGAGGGTCCAGCGCGGGAGGGGTTCCCTCCGGCCCCGCGCATTCTGTCGCTGCTCGCCGAGGAGGGGGAGGCCTCGAGGCCGCGCCGGCGCTGGTCGCTCGACCGGGCGAGCTTCCTGGGGATGCTGCCCCCCGTGCTGAGGGTCCACGACATCAACCAGGTGAGAGAACTTCCTGAGGGTGCTGGCCCCCGTGCTGAGGGCCACGACATCAACCGGGTGCTCGCATCCCTCGTGAAACGATTTATATGGAAGACCTCGTGGCTTCTTCGGTAGCGGGGTTAGTTTTTATCATTTATTTTGCATCATTTCCCAAGGTTTCAGATAAGTGGCTGAGTAGGCCAAAGTGCATAGGATTCTGTCATTCAGATATTTTAAATGAGGACTGGGTTGAGCGTTAGAGTCGAAGTGACGCAAATTAAGCCGTGTTCAGTTTATAAACTGAGCAGACAAATCATATAAGTTGAAAAAAAGGGGGGCCTATGAAGCAAAGCATGCAGTAAGGATACTGCATGCTTTGCTTCATAGGCCCCTATACAGTCAATCAGTTTAGCCTTAGCTGCATTAGGCTTACTGTACGTTCTCATTTTGATAAGATACGCCCTAAAGTATCCTTGTAATTTTACTGATTTCTTATGTAAGAGGCTTGATGATCGAAGAATTGTGATTGTGGGCGTGGCGTGACGCGGTGTTAAGCAGCGCAGATGTGAATGACGTCACGAGGGAGTGGGTCCATGTACGTTCGCTAGGTGCGCATGAAGCGACTGATAGGCGCGGGAGGGTTTGGGTCAAGGCTGCAGTTTGTGTCTGCTCGCTAGGTGCGCATGAAGCGACTGATAGGCGCGGGAGGGTTCGGGTCAGTCTACCTCGGTCAGTTCCGCGGACGCACAGTGGCCGTCAAGAAGATGCACCGCTGCGTGAAGAACATCAAGGCGAAGGTGGAGAGCTTCAGAGCGGAGTGCAGCGTGCAGCACCTGCGCCATCCTAACATTGTACAGGTCGGCATGGCTCTCGTGACATCCTAACCTTGAAGAGATTGGTTGGGCTCTCGTGACATCCTAACATTGAAGAGATTGGTTGGGCTCTTGTGACATCCTAACATTTATAGATTTGCATGGCTCTTGTGACATCCTAACATTGAAGAGGTTGGTTGGGCTCTTGTGACATCCTAACATTGGACAGGTCAACGCATGATTGGATCGTCATCCTAAAGAGCTGAGATATCTGGAGGATCGCAAGTCCTTCTCATCCTATTGAACTAGTTTTATAGTTTGTTTTTTTGCCACAAAATCTCCTGTGGTGTAAATTATTGCTCAGTTCATTTTTAAACTCATGGTTGAAAAACCATCGATTTGATTGTACGGTTTAGATATTGTCAGTTTGACAAGTGTGTAATTTTATAATTTTTTATGTGAATAATCATGGTTGACATAACTATGATCAAGAGCGGGCAATGTGGTCAGATGGCCTACTTGCCTGTTGATAAGGTGCTGGCGTCCAGTGTGGGAGATCCAGCGACCAAGGACGCGTGGCTCGTGATGGAGTACGCAGGCGAGAGAGACCTCCAGCACGTCATCAACGATCCCTCCGAGCTGCTCGATTTCAGACGTCGTCTCAGGTACATGCTCAGGAGACGCGCACAGGGTCAGTCTCAGGGGTTACGCTCAGGGGTCATGCTCAAGGGTCACGATCAGGTGTCGCACGTTTTAGCTGCACCTCTGACTTACAACCTGACACGGTGCACATTACATGCACATTGTGCCTAGTAGTCGGCTTTGAGTCAGTTCTCGAGTTGTTCTGCCCGCGTCGATCATCAGCATCGTAATGTATTTTAACTCTCACCGCCACTCAAGATTCTGGCTCTTCTGAGAGTTCGACATGGACCACTTATTGAGTGTTCATGGCTTTAGAGACTCCACGAGACGATGAGAGTAATCTATTGAACACTCTCATTGGTTAATTCGGACCACTAATTCGAACCAAAGTTGATTTGAATTTGAATAGAGGTAGAGCAACCAGCCGTTAAGGAAGGATGTGAGCTGCATTGTTTTGAAGATTATTATTATATGAAACTTTATTCGCCACATTGGACAGACAACAATTAAACAACATCAATTAAATAAAGGAAAAAAATAGAAAAAAGATGAAATGAACAGTAGCCAAGTGTTTCTATTATTATTGTGTTGAGGTATTTATTATTGTTCTTGTGTTGAGGTATTTATTATTGTTCTTATGTTGAGGTATTTATTATTATTGTTGTGTAGAGGTATTTATTTTTATTGTTGTGTAGAGGTATTTATTTTTATTGTTGTGTAGAGGTATTTATTATTATTGTTGTGTTGAGGTATTTATTTTTATTGTTGTGTTGAGGTATGCGTTGGACATCATCAGTGCGTTGCGCTACATTCACGAGCGTCGCGTCATTCATCTTGACCTCAAGCCTGCCAACGTCATCATCACACCACAGGCATGTAGACTGCTTCACTTTGAGCTCACTGCAGGCATGTAGACTGCTTCCCTGTGAGCTCACTGCAGGTATGTAGACTGCTTTACTCTCAGTTAACTTTAACTTCAAGGGTTAATACGGTGAATAATTTTCATAATCGTTCTTTACAGCATTTTACAGCATTCATCAATTTGCTACAATCACTCAATTGAGAGTATACTGTAATGCAAGAAACAAAAGCGCACAAATATGCGAGCGAGACAACGGCCTTGCTGCAGGACTGCTGCAAGCTTGAGACTTGTGTCGTATCACTGCTGCAGGACTACTGCAAGCTCGGAGACTTTGGTTGCTGTCAGACGGTCGTCGACGACTCAGGCCTCGTCAGCCCGACGCGCCGCTCCTACCTTACGGGGACGTTCGCATACCGCGCCCCAGAGCTCCTTCGCGGGGATCCCCCCACTGCCAAGGCGGACATCTACTCGTTCGGCGTGACGCTGTGGCACATGCTGAGTCGTGAGACGCCGTACGCCGGGCAGAACCAGCACGTCGTCATGTATGGAGTCGTGGCGTACGGGGTGCGGCCGCGCGTCCCCGCCGCGCCCTCAGGGGGGGACGGGGACGGCGGGAACCCCGTCATGCTTCCCTGCGGCAGGTCAGGGTGTCATCTAAGTCTGCAGTTGAGCCAAATGTAATGCGTGAAGTGTACTTTTGCAGTTATAATGCGGATCGAACAAGCACGTGGTATCACTGGTGTATATCAATGGGCAGTTATAATCCAGTTGCGTTATAATGTTTGAATATTGCAATTTTGAAGTGCCATACGCTGTTGTAAATTGTTAAGCTGCGATGTTTTGTAGGGTAGTAAAACTTTTACAAAGAGCTCCATCCCCCCCGCCCGCTCGTAAGTTTTGTTCAAGATTTAATTTGACATAATTATGTGCCAGCAAACATACAGTTAAAGATGCACAAAAGGGGCTGTTATTTTTGACGAAATCTAGATGTTAGAAAAGTCATAAACGACGGTCTGTTCAGATTCAGCAGCAGCAGCAGCAGTGGGAGCTGTAGTACGCCGGGCTACGCGACAGCGGAGGAGTACTACCGCGACCTGTACGTGCACTGCTGGGATGCTGATCCCGAGGCGCGCCAACCGGCCTCTGACCTCGCCGACCTCGTCGAGAACTGGTCCGAGAGCATCTTCTGATCCAGCGACGACTTCTTTGTGCGCGTAATAAATGATTCAGTTTTGCTTTCTTTCTCGCGCACTAATACATTAGTTTATTATGAGTATAGGCTACAACCACAACCAACATTTGCTATTGTCATATGAGTAATACATGTGTGTTATTATGATACCCAATATTGTGTGCAACAATGCTCGCGAATCTCTGTTCACTTCAGCCTTTCACAACACGACATCTAGCAAATTCTTGAGTTTGTTTTTACATTACATTAACATTTACTGTGTGCCTAGTTCTCTGATGCTAAGTGGGGCGATCTGCATTGAAATGATTGGGATTTTGATATTTTGATTTTGTAGGCTCAACATAGCGGAAGAATGACAAAGAAGGACAGAAGTGATGTCAAAACTGATATTTATGATGTTGAAAACTAACTTTTGTCTGTGCAAAAAATAGCGCGTCGTTGCAAGTGTTCATTGTTGCAGTGCGAGTCTAGTTTAGATTATTTTGTCAGTGTTGGCCTTAATTCGTGCTCCTACAATGTTTATTTACGCTGTACTTGTATGTATTTGTATGCTCATTATGTATTGTGAATTGTTTCCAACCGTCTGTCGTATAGATAGTGCTTAGAGAATCTACCTAGAGTTGGTTGTCCAGTATGAAGGATGTCTTGCTGACTTTGTATATATAAAAAAAAATCTATTTTTGATTTAAATGTAAATTTTGAATTAACTAATTTTGATATGAAGTTTTTTGTCTCATTCTTGGTCATAAAATTATGACTGTGTATTATAGCTGTGTATTGTGACTGTGCATTGAGCTTATAGTACACTTTACAAATACACTTTGCTCTGACAGGATAATAATTATTAAAGGTATTATCAGTAGTTATAATTATAAATACTCGTACTTCCATTATGTGCTGGCGAATCTTAATCTCAACCGTTTTATACTTAACTCTTCGCGATCTCACGCGTACAGAATTATTCTCGCTCATTTTTCTATGACATGTTGACTATCTAATGTGCTGGATGTGAATGTTATTTTGAATTAAATTATCCGCGTAATTATTATGTGATTTAACATTTCAGTGTATATTTGTGACATTGCAGTCATTGCACAATGTTAAATGCATGATTAGGTTATTTGTATTTGTAACATTATAGTATGATAGTGTATTCATGAAAGAAGGCCATACTGTTGTAATAGTTAGTAGTTATCATATCTGCTTGCACTGCGTAGTAAGGCCCTTTTGTAAAGATAAATTTATCTCATCTTTGAAATGTGGAAATGGTTTTAATATAGTAATAAAAAATAATGTTACCTCTGTGAGGTTTGCGAATCAAACTGATGACCAGATCTAAATCATTAGCATAGCTAATCAAGTAGTTGAATAGCATTATTTTGTGTTGCACTTAAAAGTTAGAATAAAGCATTATTGCAAACTGCAGCTATTTGAAGTTTCATAATGTAGCCTATTGCTGTATAATGTATTGCATTGCATTACTTATTAAGCTATACGTTATTTTAAAATTGATTCAATCACGTTTCATTCGTTCTGGGTTTGAGTAGTGATCGAAGTGTCCATTTAGTTCTGTCAGAATATATCGCCAAAAATTAATAACGGGGTGGATGGCTGCTCAGGCCAAGTACGTGTACTAAATCTAATCTAATTTAGTATTATTGACTATGGGGGTGGTTGTGAATAAATAGTCTCAAAATTTTATAAAATATACTTTTGCATGAACACATAGTGTGTTTCACACTGGTATCGAAATATACCGTCCAGGCATGCAAAGGAAAATTGAATTTTTAGTACACAATTTAATGTTTTCAAACATTAAATAAGCATTATTATGTCACTTAACACAAATCGAATTGTTTGAAAACATTAAACGATTATAATTCCCATCAACTAATTATAAGAGTTTTCTTCACAATAGTTAGTAGAATTAAATGATCTCGCAATCTCAAAAAATATTTAAGCTATCGTAAGCTTAGTGTTGCATTTAAATTATTTGTATGTATGTATGTATATTGCACTTTTAACGCACCAAAAATATGTCATGCAAACGGAGATGAAAAAACATCATTTGCTTGAATCGTAGGTGCGACGTATTTGGTACAACTTTGTCCTGTATTATAATTTAGGTTGACCTTTTGATGAGTGCTGTAGCTGTCTTTACTGCCCATGGTAGACAATATTTAGATTTTTGAGTCCGAACGGCCCGCATTTCACATGCAGCGGCCCTCTAACCGTGTTACCGGCCCGCAGCATTATAGGCCTACATGGCCCAGAATTTTGACAATCAGCAAGACGCGAGTTACCAGGTAACAGATTTGCAATATTAAAACTCGTATAGCAGTCAGCATAGCTTCGCATATTTTCGTAGGCTAATAGGCCTACAGTAGGCAATTTGAGATGTAACAGCAATGTGCTTTACAAATGTGTGCTTTACTTTCGTACGAAAGATTCTTTAGCCTCAGGAAAAGAAGAAGCGCGTGATTTTTTTGAGGCCATTTTGTGATGTGACTGCATCTAAAACTCATCATTTTATGAACATAATCCAATTGAATCCTTCCGTATGTATATTATTATATTATTTCCAATGCTGATTGGTCTATCGAAATCTCGATGACATGACCTATTCGATAATGTGCGTAGATTTTTGAGCACTTTCGGCACATTTTGGTAAAAATTTAGAAATTAAAAATTTGTTATTTTGTTCTCTCCGCCTAATTGTCTATTTGGAAGCATGACGGAACGATTTCAGCCGGGGGAAGGCGACTGGGTGTGCGGTGATGAGAAGTAAGCGTCTTTTGCAGTATATTGAGTTGATTTTAAGTATCATTTAAAGTTAGATGCATTCTACTGTTGAAAATTAACATGAAAAATGTGACTGAGAATATCGAATTAGGGAAATAGGCAGTAATATAGAATTTATGTAAGTTACTTTGATGCATTGTGTAAACGTACGCTGCTGCATGCTGTGCGTAATAAGAAACTGAACTGCCGTTTCGTGTGGTAATTAAAAGGTGGGAAGTTATCGATTTTTTAATGTATAAATTTAGCATTTTTTATTTTAATTGAGGCAGCGTTTTACAAATCAATCAAAGCTATGTTGCTTAATTAAAGGCTGACATAATAGGCCTTATGACTTTAATTTTGAACGTGTAGTGACTTTCTTTTGTGATTTTTGTTGCATTTTGCTTGTTTTAGGTGTGCAAATGTCAACTTTGCCCGCAGGCTGGAATGCAATCGATGTGGTAAAGGTAACAAAGCCAATGTTCAGTTTTCCTTCCATATGGCTGAGTCATTGTCATTGAAGTCAGTGTAGCATTGATTGATTAAAGTTGCATTTAATTCGGCAAGTAGAATTTTATTAATTTATTGAAACCAGCTGTATAAATAATATTTATTTAAGTACCGTATATAAGTAGAACTAGTGTGCCTGCTCGTGGTTGATCAGCGCGTGCCGATGGGGGGGTCGAGATGCGCAAGGCCGGCACGGAGATTGGCAAGGTGATGGCTGAGAAGAGTCACGGTCTCTTCAGCGCCGATGACTGGCAGTGCAAATCGTATGTACCTCAGTCATTTCTTCTTTTGTCTTCGTCTTTGAACTGAAAAATAAATCTATATAAACTGAGGTATTTTGAGTTGCAAGACTTGATGAATATGACCGGTTACTAATCGTGGTACCGTATTAAATACTAATTGTGGTACCGTATTAAATGCTAATCGTGGTACGGTATTAAATCCTAACCAAGGTACGGTATTAAATGCCAAAGTGATGTTCTTGTTAACCAGAAATATACTGTTACTCATTGAGCCAGGATGACGTTATTGTTCGATAAGAAGACGCTTGTGGAGTTTGAAAGATGAGAGGTTAATGAATGTTTTTTTATTGTCTTTCTGAAAATCATTGTAACCTAGTACAGCACAGTTGAATACCAAGTGGTAGTTTATGTTACTGATGTGGCTTGTGTGTTGTTGAGATAATGTGTTGTATTCAGGTGTGCGAATGTGAACTGGGCGCGGCGCACGACGTGCAATGTGTGCAACACACCCAAGCTGTCCAAGGTGGAACAGAGAACTGGTGCGTGCAGTTGGAATCGCCTCTGGTTGACTGAACTATAAGTTTTTTCCAACAAATGATTCTTTGCAGCGTGGTTTGCTATGGTGACATTTCTACCGCACCCTCTGCAGGCCGGGGAGCTAAGAATTGGCTTGCAGCCGAGCGCTCCTCGGGCCAGTCGTAAAAGACGACTAAAGAATTGGGAGCGGTTCCGTGCCGGCTCTTTTGCACAGAATTGGACTGTATATGGTCTTTAGTGCTGCACACGGTTCCTAAACTACAAAAAAGAAAAAAATTCTACCGCATCTTTGAAATATATAAGTGTTAGACAATAAAGTTAATCGTTGCATTATGATTTGCTAGGCCTATATGATGACGTTTTTGCTTGATCGTTGATATAAATGTCGATTTAAGTTTATCAGAAGTCTTGGTCATTGGCTGATGTCAGATGTATATTCTACGCGCTGCAAGAGCGGAAGAGAGTCATAGGTTGCAAGTTGATCAATGCGTTAGATTGCGCAAGTTTTTTTGAATGGCTTGAAGAGGATTGTGCTTATCTGTTCAGCGTTTGGAGGGGGTTAGACTTGCCTGTGCAGGGTTTGGAGGGGGTTACATGGAGAGGGACCTGAACGTTGAGTACAAGGAACGTGTGGAATCTGACGACGAATTCGATGAAGTAAGCGGTCGGTCGCTATTTTGGGTGAAAATAACTTTATACGATTGACCTTGTTAACTGTGCTCTATTTTCTACATAGTGATGTGTTGTGCTCAGATGTGTCTTTTTACAAATCCTTTGATTTTGGTGCATTGTTAAATGCACTAAATGTGCATTGCTAATGTCGTCTAAAAAGATGATAACTTTTTTGTGTTATTCCTTCAAAAAATTACAAGTTTTTTCTGCTGGTCAGTGATGCGCAGCTGTTGTCTAGCACGAGTGCTATGCGCGTTCAGTTCGGGCGAAAGAAGAAGAAGGGAAGCCGTTCTGCGGCTCCACCTCCCCCTGTGGCGCTCCCCGCGCAGGAGAACAAGGGGGAGAAAGTCCCCGTCCAACAGGGGCCCGTGGGGGGGGACGGAGATGTCTCAAAATATCAACTCCACTCGGAGGAGGAGGTGGGTGAACAATTCTCAATTCCTGATGCGCTGTAATTATGATACAGAGGCTACAGTCTACTGGTGTAGACAGGGTTCAGTTTAGTGGGTGTAATGTGCCTAAAATATGTTTTTTTTTGCACAAGGTACGCCAGAATTGAAATGGGTCAATTTTCATGCAATACGCATAAAAATTGATGGCAGTGGGGTCATGGCCTAGATGGTTTTTAAAGGCCGTGCAGTTGCACTACGCCTGTTTTAGAATGAGCAGGCGTGGTTTATCAAAACAAAACTTAACTCTGGTTATAGACTTTATCAGAGAAGTGCTATGGAGGGAAGACTTGTAATAATGTTGCGCAATAGGAGGAGGAGGACGACGATGATGTGGACGTGTCCAAGTACCAGCTCGACGACAGTGATGCCGACGACAAGGACAAGGAGAAGGACAAGAAGATGGACGCGGAGGGGAAGGGAGGTCAGAGGTCAGACTCAGGATCAAGGAGCAGCAGTTCATCATCCAGCTCCAGCTCCTCATCCTCTGATTCTCGTTCTTCCTCTGGGTCGCGGGCTGGGTGAGCTGGGGGTCAGGGTCGACTGGGGTCAAGGTTGACTGGGGTCAAAATGACTTAGGTCAAGGCCAAGACAGTTGAAAGTTGAAGCAGCAGTAGCCTCCTTCAGCAGTGATTGGACAAGGATGTGTCAATTGAAAAGTCATAGTTGGTTATTCCTAATTGCATTGACTATGCAAATTCTCTATAGCGAGCAACTATTTCTGTGCTGATTGGTCTAAGAGTTTGAATAAGAATATGAGATTTTGGTTAGTACTTAGGCTCTTGCTACAGGGAACGGTAGAATTATAAGTCATACCTATTGCTCTGTATACAGTGTGCGGCATAAAGAAACAACCCCTTAGCGAATTCCAATAAATAGGCCAAAAGTAAATATATTTTCCTGAAATTTTCAGGGATTGTAGCTGAGATAATTTGACACAAGGTCCCCAAATTTCAAACGAAGGCGTTAATGCGTTCAAAAGTTATGAAAGTTCTTGTAAAAAAACTGAAATCAAAGAATAAAGAAAAATGAAATCAACCACACGTTAAAGCGTCTTGAGCTTTTGACTTGCAAAATAGCGTCTCAGTAACGGAGCGCTTTGATTCCCTTTGAATAATTTGGTAACCCTGAAAAGGGCCAATTTCACTGGCTAACTAAAGCTGATGCTCCAAGTGGCCACCGTCTGCGCTGATGCAGGCATTGAGACTTTTCCTGAAGGCAAGGACAGCTTTGTCGATTGGTGCCTGCGGCAGGTCAGTCCAGATCGCCTCCAGAAC
>JAQIWG010001733.1:0-23086 GCA_034695025.1 Chamaedrilus cognettii | reverse complement strand
GTTCTCTTCTTCTATTTTAACTTAGATTCCTGACAAATTTACCAGATAATAGCTGTTTCTAAAGTTACGTAAAGTGTTATCCCATGACATAATCATATCGCTTTTTCAAGGCTTTGCAACACACTATGATAAAGTGCGGGTAATAATTTGATTGGTTTTAACAACAATAATTTGCGTCCATGCTCTATGCTGCTCAACTCGATGGCCTGGTTCGCTTTCGCAAGAGTCACAAAAGACTCACAATCAAGTCTTCTCTGCCACAAGTTCACAGCCACACAACCTGCATGACAGAAACAACGCATATAATGTTAGGTCATGTAGCCAACAATTTTACGAACAGCACTTACAAAATAATGCAAAAATTAATAACGGCTAATTAATATGACATGGAAGACTACAGCACATAAATAACAATCACTAAGACACTGGAATTTTTTTTATAAAGTGGTTAAATTTTGAAATAGATGAAGGAAAATTGCTCAATTTAGTTTTAGAAGCAAACTTAAAATTCATTGATGAAAAGCTCAAGAAGAAGTGATGTTGCACTAATTTTTATGCATCAAAATGTAGATCATTGTACACTCCAAATTCATTCTCGACAGGTAAACAAACAAAAATTTGAAAGAAATAATTAGTATTTTAATCACCACATAATTCGTTCACTAACTCTTTATGAAAATGTAAGCGAATCAAGAAAGTCATAATCTAAGTCAATGTCCTAATGGACTTGACTTCATTTTAAGAGCATCATTCATAGCAACATTCATTTTATGCAATATTGATTTAGAGTTATTTTTAGCTGGACTCTCAGCGTATCACGCTAGTCGTGATACCCCAGCCCCCGGGACGCGGATCCGGTCCAGCGAGGGAGCCGCCTACCTACCCCAAATTACTTTTAATAATTGATTGCCTACGTACCCCAAATTGATTTTATTATTGGTTGGCCTACCTACCCCAACTTACTTTTAATAATCGCTTCTCCTACCCGCTCTAAAAAAAAATTGTTTTAGGTCCTACAAACATGTACTCTCAATTACTTTTGCTTTTAGCTTCTACCTACCCAAAACATACTTCATTGTATAGTCAGGAGCTATACAAAATAGTTATTTCTTGGGTAGGTCCTGTCATAAATTAATTGTGTTTTATAGCTTCAATCAATCCATACCCTTAGAAGAAAAGGGGGAGAAGAAAGAGCGTATGCGCCGTAGGTGTGGCGCGGTAGAGAGGGCAGGGGGCAGGGCAGGTGGGGGGGCGAGCAGCGGACAATGGGGCGGGCTGTGGGTATGAGGAGAAAATGAGCCCATGATACACACCGAACACAAAATAGAGAAAACGTCACAAAATACAACATAAACATAGCATCACAGAATACAGCATAAACATAACACGTAAATAGCGAAACAAAACAATGGGCAAAACAAAACAATTCTATTGATCAGTGTGGGGGATCAATCAAATTGAAAACATAATATCATATCACAAGCATCATGCATAATTTAAAGTGCATCTAACCTGAAGGTGTTCAATGGAAACAAAATAAAACCGGTAGATGATGTGATAGCGTCCGTGAAATATCCTCCGTTATCAAATATACTCTCCGTGATAGGGGTCTGTTCCATATTTTAATTCCATTCACTTTGTATCATCCACGGGACGGAGCGAAAGATAAGCTGTAGTCCAGAACAGAATCACAGCAACACAACGCACACACACAATACAGCATAAATAAACGGCATTAATCAAATTATAGTCGAACAAAATAATGGGCCTAGTATCAGAAATGTTCAAACACAATATTATACTACGAGTATGACAAAGCGAAAGTGTGCATGTACCTGAAGCTGTTCAATTGAAACAATTTCAAACCGTTAGACGATGTCGTAACATGGTCGCGTCCGTGGATTGTTCTCAGCGATGAAATGACAGTTCCATGTTCCATCGTTATTTGCATTTCATTCCCTCGCTGTCAACCACGTGACGGGGTGAAAGATAGGCTGTAATCAACAACACGTTATAATGTAAATATAGTCGACAACACGTTATACTGTAAATATAGTCGACAACACGTTATAATGTAAATGATAGTAGTAGACTACAGCTTCTATATATATACATCAACTCAGTCCACACGTAGAGTACAACATAAACAATGCACAATAAGTCGTGCATCTACTATAAATAATGGTGAATATCTTTATTTTGTCGTAAGCGATAGAGCAATAAATAACAAGGTAAATCAATAGATTAACTAGGGAACTTGTACGAAATTCATAATTTGCAAATCAGTCAGCATAGGCTTCAATAGCAATATTAATGTTGACTGGGCTAGCAGCAGCATACATGTACATGTACATATAGGCTAAGCAAGATTTATTAGAAGTCCCAATATTGTTACAAAACTGTTCATTTATAGTCTAAGTGCAGGCCTACAATATTGACAACAGTCATAATCTTATAGGCCTACTATATGCATCTCTGCTATAGAGTGTGGCAAAGTTAAAACGTATCTAACTTGAAGGTTCGTGAACAAAAATGCAAACCTTTTCTTAAAAAAGTTCGAAAACAAAAATGCTAACCTTTAGACTATGTGGTGGCGGCCTTGATACGCATACATTGTGTCCTCTCAGTGAGCCATGTCCTTTCATACGCTTATTTGAATTCTATTCACTTTGACGCCAACCCAGTTTGACATCAATCCATGACAAAAGTCTGCTTTCATCCGTCTGCAATGTCCATCCTTGTGCAGCCCTCAATGCTGAAAAACGCTCAACAAAAATGATGATCAGCAAGCACAACAGAGACAAGCCGCTTAGAAAAGTGATTCAAACAAGTCTGAATTAAATTTACCTCCTCCTAAACTAGTATTTTACACTATGAGCTATAATTAAGCCTAAGCCAATTTTTTTTAGATGCATGTATATAATAAATTATTATACGAGTAGATTATTAGGTAAATAGGCCCTCTAAATAAAACAACACAGAAGCAGTAGGCATAGACCTAGACCCAATAGTGAAGCAGTTGAGAAGCAGTCGACTCTCTACATGTTTACCCCTTGTCGTTCGCGGTGAATATTCCCCCTGACCTCGCCAGGTTAAAAACAATAATGAGCTAGGGATGTTTTTTATTTTAAAAAAAATTGTATCAGGAAATGTTGTCGAACCCCACAGAGCGTTCAGTGTGCGACGCAAGATCAAGCGTCCGCATCATCGCCAACTGAACGAACCCATTTTTGAACATTTTCCCTCAAAAAATGTTTTTGAAAACTGTTTTGCGCGCAGGCCCAATTATGTTTAGTGTGCGACGCAAGATCAAGCGTCCACAATCGTCGCCAACTGAACAGACCTTTTTTAAAAACATTTCCCATCAAAAATATTCTGTGTAATCGATACGACACTAGGCTATAATATAGCAGTCTATAGCTCAAACGATAGCCTATTAACCTAAAACAGCTTGACTCGACGGTATTCTACTACCCGTCTCCTCTGCAGGTGTCTTTCCGAATGCAGGCAAGCCCTGCATGGAGTCGGGCGCTGCATGGCGCAGTGACAATCTTATTTAATTACGAGGCGACAATCCCATAATCTGTCTGGCCAGAATGACAGCACCACTGTCTGAGACTCAATGCAGTCTTGCTACGTGACTTGACCTGATCCGATGTCTTGACTGTTAAGCTCTGATTGGACAGGCTTCACAGCTTTGCGTAAACAAAATCCAAGCAGAATATTCGTCTCTTGACAGACTCATGGACCATCGCAAAAGTAAAGAACGTTTAATACTAACCAATCAAATCACGGGAGAAAAGACCAAACTATTTTTATTTTCATTCAAAAGTACAAAAAGATTTTCGCTAGATCATAGATTTGATAAGTGCAATTTCCGCGCAGTTTTAAAAAGCAATTAATTCATTAAAAACTTGCGATTTAACAAAAAATAGAAATAATCAGCAGGACATTTAAATTGTAACGAAGTAGTACGTTGTAGAATGTGAAGTTAGCTGTAATGAATACTATAATCCATTGCTTTAATTGCATTGTATTGCAATAATTGGGTTGGCGTAGAGTTAACGATGGACAAGTTTGACTCGCATTAATATTCACTTTCGGAATGTGAATATATTGGTATAAATTTTCATAATTTAATATTCGCGTCAATCCAGCAAAAAGGGCCTACCAAACGTGGATATCGAAAAAGAGACAACAGCAAAAGATAGATTTTCTATCCGAATGTTTTTCCGAATGTAAATATGAATGCGAATCTGACTTGTCCAGCGTTATATATTAATTAACTATTAATATATATTAGCTCAAGTCCAACTCAATCCCAACACCGTATTGTAGGTGTAAGTCAACTCCAACCGATAGTCCGATCATCGTTTATTCTCCTCTGTAGACTTGCTATGGTTTATTGCACGATTGATAGCGATGTTGTTCTGCTTTTTAGATGATTGACTCGAGCATGTATTGCTTATAAATCGGATTCAGCCGGACCGTGACGTGAATTCAAAAATGGAAATTTGCGAAGTATCAACAGCCATTACGGGAAGAAGGCAGCAGATTCGTCTACTTTCATCTCTGCTTGGCAAAGTATCCGCATGATTTAAATTTAAAACCAGAGCATTGTTAAGAGCAGCGTATGTCTATCGACGCACGCGTAAAAATTAATATTAACATGTTGTAAAGCACTTTTTTGAAAGGTTTAACAAATTAGATACGCGACTGCTCGTTATACCTTACCTTTTAAGGCGTATTAAAAATAACATGACGTATTTATAATTAATGTATCAAAATAGACTGATATATTCTTGGTACTTTTTCTTTAAAATTCTTTGCTCTGAAGTTCTTTGTGTAATAACCAGAGTTTAACGTTTAATCATAGATATAGAATAAATTTTTTGATTACAAGTGTACATTTTATCTACAGGTCTCTATTGCTGGATTTTGTGTTACAGAAGAACTGCCTTGCATTGCCGAGCCTTTTTGTTTATGGACATACAGCGACGGGTAAAACAGCCGTCACGAAGCATGTAATTGAAACCCTTGAGGTACAGTATGAAACGATCTTGATGTGTCGTAATATTTGCTTTCATTAGGTCAGAAAAGCCAGCTTTCTGTACTTCTATTTATGTTTCTGAAGTGAGCTGAGACATGACACCTAAAAGATGAGTATAGAATATACCAGCACGGTGCTTAAAATGCAAGCTGATGTGATTTGAAATGCAATGTAATATGAAAGAATTATCTGTTGATGTGCTACAGTAGGCTTACGGTAGTCAACATGGTTTGAATGTTCTTTTCACTCTAGTGGTGATTATTAAAGTAGTTGTGGCACACTTTTGAGAACACAAAATTACTTGCTTGACAAAGGGCTCTAAAGCGTATTCTATTTATTTATTCATGCAGTGAAAGACAGAAAGATAGTAGCAACATGGGAGGTCTCCGATGACGTCCGCGGATGCCAAAACTGACTTTAAAATTATTATTGTTATGTGAGCAGCACATCCTGATCAGAGTGAGCTGCATTGAGTGTTACACGTCACGACTTCTCTACGGGACTCTCCTCAATCAGCTCTCTGCGCGTGTGTCCAGCGACAGCACTGCATGCATGTCTAGCGACAGCACTGCTCATTCTTTCGCTCTGCGCGCCGACAACACGAGCGAGTTTGTGGACCAGCTGAGACTGATTGTGTCCGGGATGAAGGATGCGGACCAGCAATGCATCTACATCGTAAGCTATATCAACCGATTATTTGATATTATCCAAATTTGGTAAAATTTAGAGTTCTATCTGCGGCTGAGCCTGTTTGTCTAATTGAACTTTTGTCGTCATTAATGTTTTTAGTTATTTCTCTGTTTTTGCTAAAAATACAGCTTAGTAGTTATTTGTATGCTTTGGGCCTTCGTTAAAAGAAGTTACGATGAAAAACTGAGTGTGTTTAGATTTGTAGGGACTAAGCGGTTTAGTATGCCATCGAGTACTATTGAAACAAAGCGGTTCGTTGGTGTTGTAATATATCAAGACCTCTGCTGAGTAGTGGTTGAATGATAAAGCGGTTTTTGTTTGCCAGCTGCTGGAGAATGCCGAGCGATTGAGGGACGGTGACGCCAATCTGATCCCAGTCTTTCTACGCATTCAAGAACTGGTACAATCGCTACTTTGAGGCAGTGCCGTTGGCTAACGCATCAATTCAAGCCACATCAAAATCAACTTGTCTTAAATTTAATTGCGGCAGTTTATGTAGGCTATCGGTAGGATTATGGTTTTAATTGAATCATGAACAATTCTGTTGCTAGTAAATGTGGAGAGGTGTTCTTTTGATGTGCTACACAATTCGTTTGCTGAAATATTTGTGAAAAAAATGGCGCATCATTTTGATAGCCATTGGTCAACACTTGAGCACTGTGATGCATTGTTAGATTTCTGTTTGATTGCTTTAATTTTGCTCTGAATACGAGCTGTGTAGTTTTGTTTGTGCGTAGAGCGGGCTGAATATTGGCGTCATACTGGAGAGTGAAATAGTGTGGGAAAAGTTCAGAGGAGGTACTGGATTTCGCGAGCCCATTATTGTTCACTTTGCCAACTACACCAAAGGTAAGTACATTTTTTGATCTATTTTAAATAGTTCTCTATGTGCGGGTTAGTACTATTTAAGAGTGATCGTGTTGTCATGTGCAATTTGGTCGAGCAGAAGTTGTTAGATGAAGACGTTGCTTATGGATGGTTGACTGCAGGTGTGCACAAAGATTTTTTTTAAATTTTATAATCATGGAAAGTATCTCATGAAGGACTGTGGCACACAATTGAAACTACTTTAAAGATTAAGGACCAAATTTGTTTATTTTACATTTTTATATATCAATATTTTAACAATTACCCATCAATAATAATATACTCACTTGATGGTATACGAATTATAACTAGAATATTTAGCAAAATGACAAATTGACCAAATTGATGCTCAGATTTTGAATTGCTATTGAATGTTTGGCAGGTTTTTCCATCAGTTTTGCCATGCAAAAGATTCATGTAAGAGTGTAAGCGTAGTAGTTATGACAGTTTGAGTATAGTCATTGTGTTGTGGTAGTTTTCTAGTACCGTATCGATTCGCCTTTGCCCATTGGCACTGACTAATTTCTGGTTATGTTTTTAACTTGTTATTACATTTAATATGTGTCTGATGTTCTGCCCTGGTAACCTAATTGACTTGTGGCCGGCGCTCAGAGGAGCTGTTGGACATCATCAGTCTGGATGCGCCGTCCTTGTACCCACTGTTTGCGTACCGAACCTTTGCCGACCTATTGCTCAGCGTCTTTCACGTTGTCTGCCATAACCTCAGCGAACTGCGCTATCAGGTATGGGCTTAAGTTGCTAGATTCAATTTTATCTGCATCAGAGTTTGCTGGGCTTAATTTCATCGCAGCTTGATACAGATTAGCTCTTTGATTTGCTAAAATCATTAACGTCAGGTTTTTCCATCCGGTGTTAAAATTTAAATCCAAGCTTTATATCCAAAAACCAATCACACCGATTTAAATTAATCATAGATCAAGCTTTCATTGTGGTCAATTAGCATGGTGACGTCATGATCTCGGATTTAATTTTAACACTCGATGGAAAAACTCTATTCAAGGCTTGTATGCCGTACGTGAAGAACTCTGGCTAGAATGTTTCTTGCAAACTGTTGTGAACTGAACTGCATGTGTAACAAAAAGATTTCATACTTGTAGCAGGTCATTTGTTTTTCATAGACGTAGTGAAACTGCGAGTGAATTTGATTAGTGAATTGTTATCCTGAAATTTTTAGCATTGTGTGCAATTGATTATGTGCAATTGATTATGTGCAATTGATTATGTGCAATTGATTATGTGCAATTGATTATGTGCAATTTATTATGTGCAATTTATTATGTGCAATTTATTATGTGCAATTTATTATGTGCAATTTATTATGTGCAATTTAACTGTTTTTGCCCCAGTGCACCTGTTACTTTTGTTGCACCTGTAATTTTTGGGTGCTTGTCAGTGATTAATGATAGCTCATTTGCTTGTAGGCGAGTGTCAATTTTGAAAAATACATCGAGCCTGTGAAAAAAGGAGAAGGTAAAACTATTTTGTGGCAATATATTTTTTATAGGTGCACTTTCATCAATGCTGATAAGTCTGATGCTTGAAATCATTAAATAAGCCTTTGCACTAGTTTTTGTGTCCTGTGCAGTAATTTTTACGTTCACTGTGAGGCTATATATAATTATATATGGCAGCTTGACAAAGAGTAGACTTTTATGGACCACTTGATCATAAAATATAAAAAAATAATGGTAAATTTTATACATTCTATCTACTGCAACTTGCCGTAACGATGTACGAAGTGATTTATGAAGTCAATTATTGCGCGCTCGCAAAGCATAATTGCTTGATAAAGGGTTTGTGTAAAAACAAAACAATTTCAATTTCTTTTTTCCCATTATCCCAAAAATGCTCTTTGCAAATGTCAGTGTAATTTGATGCGTTATGATCGTCGAATGTTTAGTTGCGATTGACAACACACACAAGTTGTGGCGCAACATTGAACCTCATCTGAAGCGCGCACTGCACACCGTGTACTTGAGGGAAGCTACTTGGTACGACAATAACCCTAAAATTGTATGCATTTCTATAGTCGTGTACCTTTTTATGGAACTGCCTAATGCGGATATAAATGTGAATCAAATAATTATTTCTAGAAGCCTAAATCGCCCAATGATATCTTTGTTGGCCAAACAGATTATACTATTATTATGATAATGTAGTTTTTGTAGCTTGATTGAATCTTCATTGATTGCTTGTATTGATTGAGTGTGACTCAAATCAGAATAGCATTTGACCAATTTTAAAAAATAAATTGCTTTTTATAGAAAGCTCCTATAGGAGTGCATTAAATATTTCAGTCAACTTATTTTTATCAATTGGAGATTTTATGGTTTGGTTATTATTATTTCAGTGAGAGAATGACGTTGCAAACAACGGACGGAAGACCAATCACATGTAATCACCTGTTCGATTTGCTCTGCTCTGATTTTGAAAATTTAGCTTTGCACTTTCAGATTTATCTTCCTATTCAACTTCTCTGTAGTAATACTTATCTGTAATTTTAAAATAAATAGATTGTAGTTTTAAAATATGATATTGCGTTTGATTGAATATATTCGGATTGCGTTATGCTTTTGATTTAGATTTAGATTTATTTGTCGTGTATATGGATGCTGAATTTTTAAGGTCGGATGCCCTTCCTGTCGCCAACCAGGATAATATATTTCCCTGGACGGTGATTATCGGCTAGCAACCCTTGCGTGTTTAACAGCCTCGCGAAGGGCCCATAACGGTATGGTTTCTTAGTCGCCGGCGCCGGGACTCAAACCCAGGTCTCCGGACTCTCTGTCCGACGCCTTAACCGCCGTACCACAGCGCCTCGCTAACAATAAGAAATAACAAACATTAACATACGGTTAACGATATCAGACATTAACATACAGTTCCGTTACGTAACACACATTTAGCATACTGTATAATATCATATGTATGTCAACAGCCACAGCTAGGCCGAGCGTTGAACTGCCCGTCTACTCAAAGTATCTCCTTATCGCTGCGTACCTCGCTTCGTACAATCCAGCCAAGTCGGATAAACGCTTTTTTGTCAAGGTTCGGTTTTTTCTAGTAACAATTTTTGCACCGGTCGGTAATATTTTAATTTTGTCACTCTCTATGATCCGTGATGCGAGCGTAATGAGTTAATATTATGACTATATTAAAATGGTCTTTTGTCGATTTTATTTTTAAGCGCTTTAATTCTTCTTTTGATCCTCTGCGTATTTTTTTCTTTATTGTCTCTTTTTAAAAGAGCCGAATTATGTAATGATCATTTTGAAACTAGCGATTATTACGTTTGTGTTTCATGTGTAGCTTTCTGGTAGGAAAAAGAAAAGACCAATTACAGCAGCAAACAAGAAACTCGAAAGGGTATGCCCAAAGAAGGTTTCTTTATTGATTTTTATAGTGTATCTATTATGTATTGTTTTTTATTTAATTTATGAATCCTCAGAACTTGTCGGTAACACTAGAATCGTCTGTGATTTGATGATTTTTATGATTTGCGGTAGAAAATTTCTTTTAAAATCACGCCTACACCTGCACAGTGCACATCTTTCTAGGTGTGGTGTAAATTTGTTTATTATTTTGACGCCAATATGATAGCATGCATCTCAATCAATACGTGTGCGATCATGTTGGCAGGCTGACAATAATACTTATTGGTATTTGAATCTTTCTGTTATTCTTTAACATTTTTGTTGCAGACGACCAACCAAGTGCTCGGTCCGAAATATTTTCCTCTTGACCGGCTGATGGCCATATTCTATTCCATCGTTGACGAGAAGGTTGCGCCATCTGCATATATCTTTTGTCAGGTCAGCGCTTTAAATTTTGTACGTCATTGTGTAACATTTTATCAAAGCGCGTATTAGTTTTGACGGGCTTTGTCAAAGAATCAGCTTTTACATAATGTCATCAGTTTCTACTCAAAAGTTATAGATGTCAAGTTGCGAATGATGTCTATATTTTTATTAATATTAATATCATTTTGATTTTATGTGTAATTCATTTGCTGAGTTAGGTTGGACAATAATCTTTGATAGTAAGGTTCAATTAGTAAATATTGCAATTGTACCTTTTTTCCAAAGATGTATGTTATTACTAAATTTGTTGAATTTAAAATGGTTGAATATTTCTTGTGTTGCAGTATTTTTATGCTTGATTTTGCCTAATATGATGGTTTGAATTTAGGTTTCGTCGCTGGTAACACTGGGACTGCTCACTCAGGTTACGAGCGCAGACAGTTTTGACAGTCCCAAGTATAAGGCTCTCGTTTCTCTCGACTTGGTTAAATCCATCTCACGGTCGGTTCTTGTATAGATTTCTGCAGTGTGAATTGACCATGAAGATAACATATTGCCTACTATAAAGTATAGATACTGGCCGAGATATTCTGCCCCTCAGTAATGCATTTACTTGAAATTATCACAAAATTTAAGCCAGCTACTTCTATTTTTGAAGCAGCGTAGTACAGTACGTGTATCATATAAGTCACAACAAAAGAGTAAAACTCATTAAAAAATTTAGAAGGCATGTGTCTTAGCTTGCTATAGTCATCTGAGACATTCACTGAAGTACTCTTTTATTACATACTCGTTGCAATAAAGTTTTTGTTATAGAATCTAGCAATAAATTGTGAAATGCTATATAGAATATAATATAAGCAGTTGATTAAAAGTGGCTTCTTAAGGCGGTGTATGCAATCTGCTGTCTTCACAAGTGTAGGCCTGCTACTGCATGCTTTTGCGTTTGTTGAAATTTATGTAATATGAAGACGCTAAACTGTAAGCAATGATGCAGTTAGCAGTGTTGCCAGTGTTGGCCGTTGGATGCGTCGTCGATGCAGTCGATATAATTATTCAGCCATGTTTTCTGTTTCAGCTCCGTCAACTTTGAGGTTCTACGCTACATCTACGACTTTGTGTGACGCTGAACCAAGTTGCATACAGTTTCAATCTGCAAAGTTGCATTCTATCGTTTGAGTGTGACTAGCTATTTGAACTCTTGCACATCGTTGTGCAACAATGAGTTTAACTAGACTTTGAACTCTTGCGCATTGCCATGCAAAAATGCATGCAAACTTTCTTGCTGCAAACAATTGACGCATTTTTTATACAGAGAAAGAGGTACTGTAAAACATGAAATTTTGCGTGCATGTTATTTTGGTGAATTTCGCGAATAGGTCAATCTCACGAAAATTATATGCAGCAAAAATAGAGCTGCAGAGGCTATTACAATTGGCAGTCCTTAAAAACACAAAAATTGCATGCAGTTAAATTTCTGATTCTAAAGGTTTGACTTTGTTTTTTCATTTAAATGAAAGATATTTTGTGCATTATCGCACATGTCCTACTATTAACGAGTTCTGAGTATCTATTTGGTTATTTATTCGCAGCAATGAAAATAGTTAAGTATATTTTAAAGAAAGTAGCCGCTTGCACTTCATTTTTGGATTAGGCTCATTAATTTTTGTGCGGCCATTCAGGTGAACATAATTTTTATGTACTTGTGTAGGCAGAGTTTGGCAGACGTTGAAAGACGGGCAGAAGA
This sequence comes from Chamaedrilus cognettii, assembly GCA_034695025.1. Classification (NCBI taxonomy): domain Eukaryota; kingdom Metazoa; phylum Annelida; class Clitellata; order Enchytraeida; family Enchytraeidae; genus Chamaedrilus; species Chamaedrilus cognettii. The sequence continues at coordinate 10,911 of JAQIWG010001733.1, read as the reverse complement.
GCACGATACTCGCTAAACTGGACTGTTGTGTTGTGCGTACACGATTTTTAAATGCTGAGCAGTTGCACTACGCTTTTTTTATTAGGAACATTTTAAGTATTACCATGGATGTTTTTTCAGGTCTATGCTTGACATTGTAAATAAGTGTCGCTTCAGAAGTTTTTTTATGATTTGTCATCATTCCATAATATTTAAGTTCAACTTAGGTTCGATAAAGGGGCAACAGTATTGATGGTTGATATTTTTGTGAACACCGAGTTTTTCCTGCGCCGATTTGGCATTTGTTAGATTTGTTGATCAAATTTTTAAAAATAGAAATTCGTATTTTTTTTGCATCGCAATGATCTGATTCATCACAATCATAGTAATTAGGAAATAGCCCCTCAATCAACACCGATTACAATCGTGTTTAGATAAATTTTTATTCGTAATATTTATAAGCTGATACGAAAACGACAAATTTAAAAACGGCTAGGCCTAAAAGAAAAAACTGATAAGAAATCTCTGCAGAACTTTCTTTGCCATCTACCCGCTTCTCCCCTGCCTCTCTCAGGTCGCGGCTTAGTTCTACTTTCAGCTCTTTGCAGCGAGCGCCGTATTGCTTTGACCCGGTACCTTTATTATTTTTTATTTTTTTATTTTCTTTCTTTATTTTTCCTACGCATCTTTGGCGCATTCCCGGAGACTCGCTTTCTGACCTATAAGTCTACAATAAGGGTCAAAACATTTATCCCGTTAACGAAAATGCTTTCAGAGAAAAATTCCATTTTAAACACTGGGGGTGTCCGGGGGGGCCACCGCGCGCACTTTTCCATGAATCGCGATAACTTTTTTTACTATACATGTAAGTCCGATTTGCACGCTTTTTGCACCAGATTGTTCCACTTGCTACTTACAAAAAACACCCTATACATGTTTCAACAAAATATTTATATGTAAGGTGGGCGAACGGTTTTAATAAAAGTTGGGGGGGGGGGCCAAAACGTTTATATATAACCAAATGTTTATAGGTCTACAACGTGATTTCTAAAACATGTGGGCCTAATTTTTTTAATATTATTCTCGCTTATTCGTGATGACAGTGCAGTGCCTGTTAATTAGGCCAAGCCTAATATTCTAAACTAGGCTGCTCTGAAATAAAAATATAATAAAAATTTAATATTTTAAACTATGCCGCCTGCAGTAGTTCGATAAAGGCGTACACCCCTCCAGACCATATAGTACGTCAAGCAAAAAAATGGATTTGTACTAAATTAACTGTGCCCCCTGGAGCCCCCCAGATATATATTTTTTAAATTTCTCTTTATCATAGAAAATGTGTTCTGTGTTCATGTTGTAGATGTTTGCCTAATCTTTCCAAAATAAGTAAATCCTGCAGTAAACTTCAAAACTCGTGTGTATTTACTCGTGGGGCCCTGCGCGCACGCCGTTTATGCACGGGTACTGTGCTTCCGTCTAGTTTAGCCAAATCGGGTTTTGTTCGGGTATGTTGGTTCGTTTTAGTGCCAACACTGCAGCCAATTTTCGCGCAAGTTTTCGTTTTGGTCCTTTTTAAACTTCCGTTTCCGCTACTTCCAACTTCCTGTGTCTTCCACGTTTCCTTCCAATTTATTTTCCCAACGGCCTAATTGCCTAACTACTCGCTCCCTGCGCCACCTGGCCTAAACGGCGGAAAACTGCCTGATTGAAATGTGTTAGGTGGGTATTTCTTCAGTTTTAATATTTATTTCACCGAGTACTGTATTCTGCATGGATATAAATCCTATCGCGGGTCGAATCGTCGCCTGTACCAGAAATCAAAAGTATGTAAGAATCGTCGCCTTGAAACAACTTTACTTAACTTAGGGTTAGGGCTGTTAGGGATGTTAGAGCGTTAGCAAGTTAGGGTCAGGGCCTCGTTGGGGTTAGGGCTGTGTTAGGGTTAAGATTTAGTTAAATTTTAACTGAATTTAGTTCAGATACATATAGACGACGATATGATCCAATCTGACAGGAGACGATTCGCACGGTGACGATATAGACCGCACCCAAATCACCTCAGGCAACCTAGCTAATATAGCAGTCCAATTATTAATGCATTATATAATAGCTTATATAGGCCAGGCCTATATGGGTGCTGAACTTTACTTGACAGTACAGGTACCGTAATGAAGTATTGGTCTCTATCATATTGTCAGTTATGATGTATGGTCAATCATTAAGTCTAATAATTGGTGTTGTTACTGTTACGTGCATTAGTTGATTAAATGCTAATGCTATGTATTGTATACTTGTTAAACATAATATCAGAACGGTTACATCTTCCAGACTTGCTATATTCAGAGCAATATCTGTGTCGAGGCTAATGCCTGGTAACTAGAGCAATGGCTATCAAATCAAACCTCTCCTCAGTTTAATTGAGGCTGGGTTCAAGATGATTGCTACACATTATTGTATATTTTGCACATGTTGATATTAGATTATTTTTGTAGCGGTGCATTATCATTTTACTCGAGTCCTAATTATGCAGCATGCGCATAAGGCTAAGATATTGTATTTACGGTTTGAATGCGGTTGCAATTTACAAATTTAAAATTGGCATTTACTCGTGATTCAAAAGTGTGCTTTTTCATTTGCCCATAAATATTTTGTGATGGATGTAATGTATGTAGTTAATAGTTGTGCTTTATCAACTGTCTTTGCATTACACACAACTAAACTACAAAAGCAAACCAATTTACTTAATTAGAGTTGAGCTTCATTAGCCCTCACAGCACATTTGCAGCAGCAAATCAAATAATTCATCCTGCTGCGGGTCGACCTCACCACTGTTTCTATAAATTATGCGATTTTCTCTATTTTGACTGCCAATTGGGTTGGCTGCTTGGTAAATTCACAAATAATATAGTACGGTACCTTAATAATTAATAGTAATGGGCCATATAGTTGGTTTTGGCATCGAAAGACATCATCGGGGATCTCCCCTCGTCATGGGCACCAGGCAGGTGTAGTTTAGGAAACCCAGACGAGGAGGAAAGAAGAAAGTGTGACGTTATTAAAACGATTTCAACAAATCAAGGCACAGGGATCATTCTAGTCAGTTCAGCAGCACGATCGGACATCAGATCTTGCGCTTTCTCCCAACTTCTAACAGAACCATAGTCTAGCCAATGAAGTCAGTCATACCGCAGTTGATTTCATTTGCTGACAACATTTTAAGAAAGTGCTGAGAACCAGTAGGCCTACGTTCCAAGCACTAACTAAGTTCTAAGTTCGCTGACTGCACGGTCTGCTGAACACATCTATTCAATAGCACACATAGCAAAGCATAACTCATGCCTACAGATGGGGGCGGCAGCTTTTCTTGTCACATGAGGGCGGGCTAGTTAATCAGTCGCTGTGGCTGGATCAACGGCTGATGTCATTAGACTGGTTTGGGTTACCACCAGTGCCACCCCTACTGAAATATATAATTTATATAGAGTGCTTTAGTTGGCATTAGATCTATAATGCGTGTCAGGTTTTTGAAGAATTGAATACTGCTATTAAGGCTCATAAGCGATTTGGATTTCATCTTTTTGTTTGGAATGGATGTATCATAACAAAATGTAGATCTGGTTATCATCGGTACATGTTGCTTGTATTGATGATCCTCGTCTTTGGACAGATATATTAAAATATGAACAAAATAAAATAGAATAGTATTTTTGAACTTAAATGCACTGTAGAATGTGTTCTACGAAGAAATAATATCTGCTGTATCAAATGCTTCATGACTGGATGATGTTATCTACCGTGTTTCATCAGAACTTTATGATTGAATATTCTTAATTCTGACAGACATGAGCATTTGCATATGTTATATTTTCAAATTGGTATCAGCTACTATATATTTAGCATGCGTTATGTTAAAGAAGAATGATTTTTCAGCAAGATTCTGTCTAAGTTCTAGGATGCTTTCCAATTTAGGTAAATACTTTGAGCACTTCTGATAATAATTATGCTTAAATTTATAGTATCTTTGATATTTTTCTGCAATGCTTACGCCTCTGAGTCAAGTTTTGATAACTAAAAGTAAGAATCTAAGTAATTTAAGTATCACCTTAGTGTTTTTGTTCAAGTGGAGTTTTTTGCTCCTTGAAATAAGAACTAAGATGCACCCTACTGAGTTTACGTGGTGTTTAATTTATTAGGTTGCGTTTGTAAATTATGTGAAAAACCAGATCTTGTATTGAATCTGTGCTTGAGATTTCCAATGTAAAGTTCAGGCTAAGCAGGGCTTAGATTAAGTATTTCAATACGTATGGTCGCATCCTGCAATGTTGCTTTTCTAATGTACTGCCAAAAAGATTGAACAATTGAACTCTAATCGCCTTGCAATTTCTATTCAAACCTGTTGAATTGTTCAATGGTTTAAAATTGAAAGTAAAATCGTTACTTTTTCTCAGTACCGTTGTGTTTGCTCATAGATTGTAAATCCAAAGGGGCTGTTGCCATTTAATTCACGCGTTGATGCAATAATAGCGGATTGCTTAACAAACTGCTTCGTCACTATTATAGCGACTGCAAACTCAACATTGTAGGGCTCCCGCCAGCTTCGGAAAAACTTGAAAGATGAGCGAGCCTGGCAACTACGACGACACGGTGCGTACGTCCTACGACTCCAAGACGATGGATGACAGAAATGGTGGCGACAACAGAAGGGTCAAGGCGAGAGTGGTCAGCAGAAGCAGCAACAGAAAACCGAATGGGAATGGTGAGCTGTAGTATCATTCATTAAAATACCGTAATGATTTTATGCCTGCTTAGTTTTTCTTTGTGGAATATTTATGACAAAGTGCATTAAATATATTTAGTGTTCTTAGTATCTAAAGTTGCCTGCACTCAGAGTATCGATGTAGTCGATTCTTTTTTTTTAAATATTTGTTTTTCAACTTGTCGTGCGGGAGGAGCAAAGTGTTTTTTTTCCAGCATGTTTCTTGTGTGACTATAATATGTTTACTGCCCATATGTAAGCTGTGTTATTCAATGCACAGTTGAGTACAGGCAAAACAGGGCTGACAGTATTCTCTCTTACGGTCGCATCCTGTAACTGGTTTCCTGGTGCAATACCAAAAGAGTGAACATGCTTGTTTTGCCAAAAGAGTCTGTTTTCTATCTACTGTAGGCTGATTCTTTAGCAAAGTTTCAAAAGGCCTCTTATTTGACATTTCACTTCATCAACAAAGCTTGCAGAGTTGGCTATAAAATAGTTCTAATAGCCTACTTGTTTAGATCTATATTTTTAGGTTATATTGGTTCTGCAGCGTATTCATGTTCCTATCGCCTAGTTTATTCAAGATTATTGTTAACGAAATATATTTTATAATCTACCCTGTTGTGCATGTCCAATAACTATGTGTTGTAAGTAGAGATTACATTGATCACAGTGTATAATTTTTATAGTCTCTCTTTTTTTTGTTTACAAAGAATATATGTGATTTTTTTTTTATCAATATTTCATATTTATTTAGTTTTTTTATTTACTTCAAGTTGAAGTATTTTGATGTCATTAATCTGATTGCACAATGCACATGACATTTCCTCTTTGACATGTTTTTATGAGATTTAAGTTTCTGTACCCAGTTGCACGGTTTAGTTGCAATGAGCTCGTTAACGTTTCTTGTTCCGCAGGTCTCTGCTATAACTGCAACAAGCCCGGCCACGTATCGTACGACTGCACCGAGGAACGCGGCGAGCGTTCCTTTGGTCCGCGCGACCTGGCTGGCGTATCGCGCACCGCCTGCCGCACGTGCAACCAGGAGGGGCACAGGGCGCGCGATTGCCCCGACCGGGTCGACCACGGCGCGGGCCTGCCCCTTGCCGACCGCAGCTGCTACCTGTGCGGCGAGCCGGGGCATCTGGCGCGCTCGTGCCCGCAGGACGCGGGCAGCGGGCCCGAGGAAGGCAAGTGCTACCGCTGCAAGGCAACGGGCCACCAGGCCAGGGATTGTCCGAATAAAACGGACGGAGTCGGACCGGAGACGGGGAAGTGTTACTTCTGCAAGGCGGAGGGCCACGCGGCGCGTAGCTGCCCGGAGAGAATCGACGCGCGTAATGCGGAGGAGATGAACAAGACGTGCGGCATCTGCACGGCAACCGGACACTCCGCTCGCGACTGCCCGGAGAAAGCGAACGGGAATGGAACGGAGATTAGAAAGAAGTGCCGCAACTGCAACGTGCGAGGCCACGTGGCGCGAGACTGCCCGGAGAAAGCAGACCCTGGCGCCGAGATGAAGAAAAAGTGCCGCATTTGCAGAATTAAAGGCCATCTGGCTCGTGATTGTCCGGATAAAGCGAACATGAAGAAGTGTCGCGTTTGCAAGGAGTTGGGTCATTCGGCGGCTGATTGCCCTGATAAGGCAAATGGCACTGGCGCAGGCACGGAGTCGAAGAAAACCTGTCACAACTGCGACGCGCCGGGCCATCTGGCACGCGACTGCCCCGAGAGAATAGACGGTGCCCCCAGATCGGAGTCGCAAAAAAAGTGCCACATCTGCAGCATGCCGGGCCATTTGGCGCGCGACTGCCCGGATAAAGTTGAGGGAGCTCTCGACCCCGGCGTGGCGAAGAAAAAGTGTCGCGTCTGCAGGGTGCGCGGCCATATAGCGCGAGACTGTCCGAGTAGAGGGGACGACGGCGGGGACACGGAGAGCAAGAAGTGCTACAACTGCGGAGAGGTGGGACACCTACAGCGTGAGTGCACGCAGGAATCGACTCGAAAGGCCGGCGGAGGCGGCAGCGGCGACTGCTTCAAGTCAGTACTGCTTCGAACGTCTTGAAACTTTTGTTTCAAAATTGGTGTTTTGTTCAAATTTTGTAGATAGGGAATTTTTTTGTTGATTTGGCTTGAATTCGTATTGATTGCTGTATAGATGACAGAGTTAAATTTGTTCCTGTTGTATTTGTTTTTCATTGTTCTGTCTAATGATTGGTTTTTGACTCTTAAACTATTTTGTTTCACTCATTTCTTAAGTTTGATGATAATTTCTACTAGTGAAAAATTGTCAATAAAAAATATTTCTGGTTCCTAGCTTTGTGCCACTGTTGTGGATAAACCTACTCTTGTACATCGTTTATTCCGTTGAAGGATACGATAGGATCTATGTTCACCGCTTACATTTTTTTACACTCAGTTCTATGAAGCTATCTTGTTTGCTATACAGCACTGGTGATTACAGTAAACCATCGTACTTGTATTTTTAAATGTATTGTATAGTTTACATCGTTGTCATGTCTGTGTCTGTTTTTAAATTATAATTGAACTGTCATTCTAAAGTATTGTAAGTGGAATAAATAGGATTTTAAATAGCATTTTAAGTGTCTTTTTAATTGTATCTATGTTTCATTGTACTTGTGCATCCATGTTAACTTAGTTATTGTTGGTTTAGTATAGTTTAGTTCATTTTAAAACGATATGATCTTGGTTTACTATGATGTTGTGCTGTTGTTAGGTGTGGAGAGACTGGTCATATCCAGCGCAACTGCCCGATGAACAAAGCCGGTCGCCCCGACGAGTCGACGACGCGCTGTTTCAACTGTAACGAGATGGGTCACGTATCGACAAGCTGTCCCGCATCGGCAGTCGTCAACTAAACACGTCGCCGACGTCCATTCACCGAAGAAATAACGCGGTCTAGGCGCATTAGCAAAACATTGTCAGGCTCGTAGGCGCATCGGTAGTGAAATCTCTTTAGAATGCATCGGTTGGTGCATGGAGGTACAGAGCAGTTGTAGCTTGTTTTGAAGGTACAGTGCAGTTGTAGTTTGTTTTGGAGGTACAGAGCAGATATATCTTGTTTCACACAATAGGAATTTGTTGTGCATTGTTTGGTTTATTTTTGAGTTGTTTTTTGCATGCACAGCTTGTGCAAATGCAGTGAAGGCGCAGGATTTTTGCTTTGTTTTTCATGTGCCCACTAGAAGTGAGTTTCAACGATGATGAGGTATTTGGCAACTAGTTTTTGTCAAATCGGTACAATCTCATTGCCAGATGACGTGAACTGTTGTTGCTCGAAGCAGTTTTGAAATTGCATTTTTTTCATTTTAGTTAGGCTTTGTTTCGTTTGTAGAATTTAAATTTAATGATATTTTTGTTACTAACTTGCTAAGTAAATAATGGTAATGTTTGTCGTGTTTTAATTTCGTTTTTTATGTTCTTCGTTGCAATGTCAAATCGATTATATGTATTTCACTACTCTTTTTAGAGCACTGGCGTTGTTGCTGATTGCGTTCACAAATAGTTGCATTGCAAATTTTAGGAAAGCTGTGCATGCGACAATACTTGGTATTTATGCCTTCTTACTGAAGAAAAATCTTGTGCTGCATTTTAAATATTCATGTAGCATCAATTTTTTTTTTTTACAATTTAAGTCTAGGACTTGGATTGTGCTTATCATCGCTTGATGATTGAAAATGAAATGCTATTACATTAACATAACGTGTATGAAATGTAGGCCTAACAACATTGTTTGCGCAAGAAGAAAGTTTTTGTTGATATCTTGCTTCAATATTTGTAAGTTTCAAGCTTATTTTTGATTTTAAAGATTTCTGCTGACTGCATAATGAGAAAGCATAGTGCAGAGTTCAGTTTTGCCCTAATTAAACATGCGTAGTGTTACGACTTCCTTCTAAAATAGTCATTATGCAACTGTCTTGAAAACAGCGTCTTTCTGCACCACCATAGTCAATTTTCACGCGTAGTGATACGCGTGCCCGTTTCAAATTAAGGGCACAATTTCAAAAAACGTTATTTTAGGCACTTAAGAATTTTTTTGCAAGTTTAGCTGATTCAGCATTATCTCCTCCAGGGATGGATAACAGGAGGATATCGGCGCATCCTAAAACCCGGCTTTAAAAATGTAACTGCTTGTGAAAGTTATAAAACAAAAATCTGGTCACACTATCATTAGGATAAAAGATGGCCGATGTAAACAAAAATATAATCAACGGAAGACTTGTAGGCCTAATCTCCGATCTGCCTACGTTGCAGGGGCGTTCCCGACACACCAACAGATACAAATAGAATTGATATGGTTCATTAATTGGTGCTAACATATCAGGATGACTAATATTTTTGTGACAGGGTTTTGGGGCTTGAGCACGATCTGCTTCGCTCTGTTTCTGTACACTCGTAAAGTGATTCCGAAGTGCAACGATGTTCAGTTTAATAGATTTCAGCGCTCCTATATCATCGTTTACTTGCTTGCAACAGGTTGGTTCATTTGCATTGGATGCAAATTCAATATGCTTTGCACGCACGAAATATGCGTTATTTATGTATGTTTAAAGCAAAGTACGCGTGATGCCTGTCAAATGCTGAATGTGGCATTATACCGGTATCTGTTTAACAAATGTTATTTTGGGATTATTCTCCTATACACAACGATCTAAGAGATGTGTGAAAGTCTTTCATTTAACTTCCCGATGCATAAATTATCTCAAATTGGCCCTGACGCACTGAATCGGGGCCAACTGCGCGCAAAAACGTATCAGTGCCTTGTGTGTAGTGTGTGTGTGTTTTCTCTAGAGAATAAAGGGTAAAGAATAATTTGGTATGGACACAAATTGTGAAACATACATAATTGATTACATATAACGTAGGCATAAATTTCATGAAACATTTGAGAATTTATTAATTGAGGCAGTGTTGCAAGTGATAAGCGGCATTCTCATGTTGCAAGATGTTGCTCTTCGCTAAGTAGCTGTACGAGTGTGATTTACATTATTTTCGTCACGCATCTTTTAATTAAATGTGGCTTGCCTTTTGTTCTTCTTATTCACTATCGCGCTACTTTTCTGTGTGCAGCTAGTGACTGGATGCAAGGCCCATACATCTACGCGCTGTATGAGCACTATGGCATGTCGACACACGATATCGAAGTCCTCTTTGTCGCTGGCTATGCCTCAGGCATGATCTTTGGCACTGTCATCGGCTCATTCGCTGATAAATTGTAATAAGTTTTTTTGGCTACTTTTGTATGCTTAGTTTGTGTGGTACAGTGTGCCTAATTAAGTCCTCAATTTATCATTCTTACATTATTAGACAAATCTTAGATACATGGTATCAGAACTGACTAAATTTATCAATCCTTTATAGATTTGTTAATATATGGATACGGTAGTAACTAATACTGTTCTTTATTGCAACAAGTCGGTCAACTAATAGGTTCTAATTTAAAATTTACGTGGCTTTAACGCAGTTTTACTAATTTTGATGGCCTACACTATTTGAGATTTGTATTAAAGGGTTGCATTTAATTTTCAAGTTGCAAAATTTCCAACACTTATTGATATTTGGCTGAATTGCATATATGCAATTGAGTCATATATTAATTACCCTAGATTCCATACTTGTTTCTACAGTACCGTTATTACTTGATGAAACAGAATTAAAATAAATGAAAATGATATATTGTTTTAGTGGTCGAAGAAAAAACTGCATTTTATACGCGCTAATATATGGATTGGCTTGTCTTACTAAGGTATGGTAGATGTTTGCTAATGAATTTTGTAAAGATTTTTTGCTTAAATAGATATTTTTGTAAAGGTTATTGTTTTTTTATATTTCATAACTGTATTGCATTGAATTTTATCTTTATATTTGGCTATTGCATGCAGGCATGTGATTTCAATATTTTTTTGGATATCGTAATAAAAAAAAAATTACCTGCTTCTTTGCACTTAAACTATGCCAATTTGAAAATTGCATTTTTAATTATTCTTTTTCATTGCTGGATGGCATGCAAAAAGCATTAGGCTATGTATTCCAAAGCGTTAGCATAATATCAACTGTGCAATATCACTATGACTTGGGTGATTTAGGCCGAGTTGTTCAATAGAGAGTTATTGGAACCGTAGTTGAACGATCCAGGATTGTTTGGATAACTCCCC